>CAOGCB010280073.1:0-11476 GCA_948266635.1 Cnidoscolus chayamansa
AATGGTCATCTGACTTTTCTTGTTTTGGCAAGTGTCTGATTTTTTAAATAGATTTCTTTTTTCTTGTAACATAGAATAAAACATACTTGTCCAATTTGCAATATTTGTGTGCAAGGGATGTGAAACCTTGAAATAACGGCCGTTATTTAAAACCATGATCCTACATGCAAGATGAAGTATTAATTCCAGTTCAGTATATGCCATGAAAATGGAAAGGGTGAATAGGAAACAAGAAGCTCTAACTTGAGCATGTTTCAAAACAAATTCATGAAATTGCACTCAATGTTTAAGTCCACAATCTACTTCTATAGAAAACTAATTATCATCATCATCTTCTTTGCTTTGTCCTTCCTTTGTTAGCATTGAAGCCTTTGATGTCTTCTTCCTCTTTCTTCTGTGTGCTCAAAATTTTTTCTCTTGTCTGTTAGTCAACGATATGTTCTTTGCTTGCTATGCTATGCTTTGATCATTACTTTTAGAAAATGCAAATTTGAGATAAAGTTGTGCATGCTTTTGTGCAATATCCCTTCTAGAGGTGCCTGGTTTTTGGTGATCCCTTTCAATTCAAACCTTAAATGTGATAAGGACAAAATACACTATGGTATGCTGAATTTTCCACAAATTCTTTTGCAACATACTTGCACATTCACAATTGCATATTTGGCATTCTGCATCATTTCATTGCCTAAGCAGAAAAAGGTAATTATGAAAATTTTAGAACATTTCAAATTATTGGCCATTATACTGTTGGTTTCATTCTAGTGAGTGTTGGGCACTTACAAGGCAACATATTCATAAGATGAGCGTGGCAGAAATGAGAATGTTAAGATGGATGTGTGGCCATATTAGATTGGATAAAATTAAGAATGAGCATATTCGGCAAAAAGTACAGGTAGCGGAGGTTGGTGATAAGGTGAGAGAAGGAAGACTTAGATGGTTTGGGCATGTTTTACGGAGACCTCCCAATGCGGCGGTCCGCAAGGGGGAGAACCTGAGGGTTGATGGGGCTAAGAAAGGTCGAGGTAGACCTAGGACAATTTGGAAGGTAGTAATAGACAGAGACTTACGAGTCTTAAATATTGATGCGGATTTAGTTAGTAATAGACTTCAATGGAGGCGTAAAATCCGAGTAATGGAAGGAGTCTAAGGCGTGTGATTGGGATATTACTGGGAGCTTATTTGTTAGAGGATTCATACAGCCGACCCCAACTTGTTTGGGACTAAGGCTTTGTTGTTGTTGTTGTTGTTGTATACTGTTCTAGGAAGTGATTGAAAATTTTGTACTGGAGGTCACATTGGGATATAGGTGTATCCGCAGGCAATTCTGAATCTAATGCTGTATCAGTTGATTAGTTTGCAATTGTTTTGTGAATAAATGTAGTTGGAATGTGACATGATGATTTTTAATTTGAAAACTGAATGATATTTTAGTAAGAACTGCAGAGCTGATGATGTGGAATTTATTTCTTGATAGGGCAGTTTGGTGCATATAAATCAATCTTGCGTCCACATCAAGCTTAGTTGGTAGTTTAACCATCTGATGCGGGTTATCTAGGTTCTAAGAGTTCGAGTATATCTGCATAATATAATATTTAGTGGATGGGTGGTAGATCAGTATTTGGTATGAGATTTTGCTTTTGCAGTATGGAACCATTTCTTGTTACTTCTACAAAATGTACAAATTTTATCGATTTGTCATAAGAAGGCTTGTAATATTCTTGTCCACCAAATAAGACGATTTTTCTTGTGTTTATTCACGGTGGCGGTTTTTTAATGAAGCCATATAAATGCACAACATTTTCATCTCATTTGTTTTCTGGATAAGTTAAAGTTCTTATATTGGACTTTCCTTCGTTTTTGGTCTACTAGCGAATGGTATGGTATTTCTGTTTGCATATGAGAACTCATTACCTTTGCTTTGTATTTATTTCCTCAGTCTTGTCGTATGCAGAATGAGATTTTTGAAGGACTTGAAGATTGTGATTGGAGTGGCACTTAAATGAGAAGAAAAGAGGTTTGAACTTGTTTGTGCTTGAAAATAGTTCACTCAATTATGTTATCCTCAATCAAATGTCAAGTTGTAAGGACTGGCAATTTTTGGTTTCGTTGTAGGTATTGATTTTCCTGTCACAATATTTTAGCTACTGAAAAATTTGTGTGGTGGGTTATCTATGCCTGGCAACGAAGTTGGAGATAGGATCCATAATTTCTTCGGCCAGGAGAACTTGTCCCAGGGCCAGCACCAGTCAGAGGTTGTTGACGGGGCCTGGCCTGCACTAGGTAACAGTCTGTGGGCTGGTAGTCAGAGACAGATTGGCACACAGTTTATTTCTAACTTAAAGAATCACTCTGTACAACAATCAGGTAACACTTATCCACATTGAGTTGGTTTAGATGATCAGTATTGTTTTCTATAAGATATATTAATATTATTATTATTATTATTATTATTGTTGTTGTTGTTGTTATTGTTGTTGTTATTATTATTTCATTTAATAAGACCAGACTAAGAAATGGATGATTTGAAGGTTTTCTTTTGTGGTGGTATGGGTGGAATACTTCTCTGTTACTAAATGTCTTTTTTTTAATCATTATTTTTTCTTAATTTTGATATTAGCTGATTCTGAGAGAGGACATGGGGGACAGTCATCAAATGTGCAGCATGGTATGAATTTTTCTCAATCAATTCTGAGGACTGAATTTGCTAGAAGCCAATCTCAAAACCAACTACCAACATTGAATGGCTACATGCATGGGAATCAGGCTTTCCAGACAAGGCAGAATGATGCAAACTTTTTGGGAATGGATACAGAACCTGATCGACATAATTTAACATCAAGAGGCTTTTCAATTCTTGATGCGCCTTTAGGAAGTGCTCCTGAACTTCAGAAGAAAAATTCAGTAAGAATGGAGTATAATGAATCTCCTGTTAATTATGATTTTTTGGGAGGGCAACAGCAAATGAGCAGCCATCATCCTGGCATGTTGCAATCTTTGTCAAGGCAGCAATCAGGGATTAGAGACATGCAGCTGCTACAACAGGAATTCATGCTCAAGCAAATGCAAGAAATTCAGAGGCAGCAACAGCATCAGAAACAACAATTGCAACAACAAGAAGTAAGGCAACTGAATTCTGTAAATCAGATTTCCCCTGTTGCAAAACAGGCAGCTAGTGGTCATCCATCAACTTTGCTCAATGGCATTCCTGTACATGATGCATCTAATTATTCATGGCAGCCTGAGCTTATGGCTGGTAATACAAATTGGCTACAGCAGCGTGGTATGTCTCCAGTGATGCAAGGATCCTCTAGTGGGCTAAGGTTTTCCCCTGAGCATGGCCAGGCAGCACGTTTGACAGGAATGATTCCTCAGCAGGTTGATCAATCTCTTTATGGTGTTCCTATCTCTGGAACAAGAGTTGTGCAAAGCCAATACTCTCCTGTCCAAATGGATGTGTCTACCATACAGCAGATATCAGGCAGCAGTAATTCCTTTTCGGGTAATCAGTATGCTGGGTTTCCAAACCACACTAGCATGCCGGATGGTTCTTTCCCTTCTAGGCAGGGGTTAGGGGCTGCTGAGAACCAGGGCTTAGAAGGTGGATTTAATTTGGAAAACATGCAGCAACTAGCTCCTCATCAAAGCAATGGACCTGGACAGGATTTTCATAGGAGGCAAGATCCGGTTGGGCCATCTGAAACTTTGCTGGAGAAGACAACAATGGAGGCTACTACTTCTAAGAATGTGGCTACTCTAGACCCGACTGAGGAAAAGATTTTGTTTGGTTCGGATGATAGTTTGTGGGAAGCTTTTGGCAAAGGTACCAGTGTAGGATCAGGAGGTTTTAATATGTTGGATGGTACTGATTTTCTCGGTTCATTTCCTTCAATGCAGAGTGGGAGTTGGAGTGCTCTTATGCAGTCTGCTGTAGCAGAAACATCAAGTGCTGATACAGGGCTGCTAGAAGAGTGGAGAGCTCTGAATTTCCATAATAGTGAACCTTCAGTTGAGAATCAGTGGGCGCCAACTGTGAATGATAGTGGCAAACAGCAATCTGCTGGAGTTGCTAACAGATTGCAGGCTGCCTCTATACCAAATACTAGACCCTACAGTATGTTTGATGTCACAAACTCAAGTGTAAACTATAATAATATGCCAGGGGTTAAGCAGTCTGGAGTGAATCCCTCGCATGAACAGAGTGAGAGGTTCCATGCTGGTTCTTCTCAAAGGTTTGTTCAGCCATATTCTGGAGAGGGAACCAAATGGTTGGATCACAATCCTTTACAAAAGCTAGTTTCTGAAGGCAGTCATAATTATGGAAAGGGTGCTCAGGCCTCAGATGTAGAATCAAATTCAAAGAGCATTTCAGGTTGTTGGACAAATAAACAGAGTGTATCCTCTTATAATACTGATAGCCAACCAGGCAGTAGAGCAAATGGTTGGAAGTTAGTTGATCCTGTGCCCCCAGGCACAGGTGCTGTTTTGAAGAACCAGGGTAATGAGAACACAATGCAAGCTTCACAGAGTACTGAGCTTAAAAGTGCCATGTTTGAGGTCATGGGCTATAGTGCTGGTACATGGAAGACTGATTATGTTTCTAATTCAGTTATTGAATTGGAGCATTCAAAATCCACCACTGGAAGCCCACAGGTAAGTAGAGAAGATACTAACACAAATAAGATTGCTGCATTGCCTGATTCAAACACTCTAAGGGCTAACCAGGAAGGCAGCCAGCAGCTTCCCAATGGTAATAATATTGATATTTGGAATAATGTTGGTTCTTCAGTCAACACTAAAGGGAGGGAGTTTCCAAGAAAATCCCAACCTCCTATGGATAAGAGTCATCAAACTTTTGACTCATCAGGAAATAATAGTTTGGGCAATGGAGCAGTTGAAACTCGTGATTACCCTGATACAAAGGAAAGCAATATTGATAGCTTTCACAATGTATCCCACCATACTTCTACTAATAACGCCAGAGAAAATGCTTGGTTAGATGCAAATGATTCACTTACTTCGTCTGGAGGGAAACTAAAGTCACCTATTCATGTTGGCCGAAAGCCTTCAGGAATTCGTAAATTTCAGTATCATCCCATGGGAGATCTGGATGATGATGTTGAACCTTCTTATGGAACAAAACATGTCATACATCCACAGTCCACAGCAATGCAGATTTCTCAAAGGTTAAAAGGTCATGATCATGAGGGTATTGGTCAATCAAAATTTCCTACTCAGATAACTAAAAATGCTAAGCAAATTGACCAGGTAATTGTTGATTTTGCTCTATGAGGTGTTGCCATTTCATTGTTCTTATGTCAGAATGTTAGAATCATGCTAAGCACCTTATCTGGTGTTAAATAAAAACCAGCATCAAGTTTCAAAATTTTTGTTGACATTGTCTCTTCTAATATTCATTTACAGCTTTGTTTATCACGACAAGGAGAAACAAGAGGCTTAGATGGGATAAATATGAAGAACATGGCTCCTTCCTTTGACAGAGCTATTTACAATCAGGCAACCAGCAAGACAACACCATCAAGGTAGTTGATTTATTTTGAAACAGTTATTGAAGTTGAAAGGAATGATTTCATCCAGCATTCCTATTGCCTCCTATTAACTTGCTGTGCGTTTTTATGGTTTGCTTTCCATGCTGATAAAGTTCCTCTTTTCTTTGAACCTAGCTTTTTTTGCTGCCACTTACATTACCCATGCTTTTTCAATGTTCAAATTTGTTGCAGTAAGAACATGCTTGAACTTCTTCATAAGGTGGACCAATCAAGGAGTTGTGGAAATGCGACGGACTTCAGCTCTTCTGCCTGCAATCAGTCTTCTGAGATGCATGATGTCAAAAATTCTGATGGATTTGTTCACCTCCCACAAAATCAAGCTTCTGCTTCTCAAGGTTTTGGTTTACAACTTGCTCCCCCATCTCAGCCCTTGCCTAGTCAAGACCATATCCTTTCTTCTCAGAACCCCTTACTGACAAACAGCTCAACTCATGTCACGTCTGAAGTAGGAGAGAAGAGTCATAAATGGTTGGCTTCGACCACCTCTGTTCAAGCCTCTCCTCTTTCTTGCGAAACATCTCAAGAAGAATTGAGAAATAATATTTCTGGTATCTCGGGAAATACTGCCAAGAACACCCAGGGAAATTTTTCTGCTGCTCTCTCCCCTGGCTTTCCTTATTCAAGAAGTTATAGTCAAAATCAGCATATGTATGATATGGGTGCACGGGCAGCTACCACTCAGTCTGTTAATACATATTTTGATAAGTTTTCATCTCAGTCAAAACAGGCATCTGAGTCTTTTGGGAGAGTTCAAAGTGGTCAGTCAGCACTAGCATCTTTGCCAGACATGTCTAGAATTACTTCACATAATGATGTTACCTCGTCTAACGAGGTGCACAAGTTCAGTAATAACAATCAATATGATGTGAAAGATTGTGCCCAACAATTTCCTGTTTTGGAAGCTGTGCCAGCTCCTCAGGTTTCTAATATATCTAGCAAATCACAGGAGTGTGCTTCTGCAAAATCAGCTCCTGTATGGAATAGCGTTTCAACACAGCAACGTTCATCTGATGTGCAGGCTTTTAAGGCTTCGTCCAATATTTTTAAGTCCAATATTTACTCAAATAACGATTCAGCAGCAACTTCCTCTATACCTCAGAAGCTAGAAGGTCATGGTGTACAAATGGTAAGTAATGGTCCAGCTAATTCACATGGTTTTGTTGGGAAAGAGCAAAAGGGAGACCCATGCCAGCAAGTTTCACCTGATAATAACCATGCTCAGACTGTCTCCGAAGGGAAAGAATCTGTTGCAAATTGTCTTACTGGCACTTCTCTTGTGAGCCCTGCTGGTACCCAAAGAGATGTTGAAGCATTTGGCCGATCTTTAAGGCCCAATAATGTTTTGCATGAGAATTACTCCATAATGCATCAAGTGCAGGGCATAAGAAATGCAGAGGTGGATCCAGACAATAGGAGTTTGAAGAAATTTAAAGGTCCTGATGATGCTATAGATACTCAGAAAGTAGGCCCTCTGGCTGGAAAGCAGTTCCAGGGTCACAATGATATTGTCAGAGATACATCAACTAATTGTGCTTCAGTTCCTGCTGGAGATACTAAGATAAATTTTCCACCAAGACCTACAGATGTTCGGGATCCAAATGCCCCTTCTGAGGATATATTTGGATTTGGTCAAAATGATTCTCAGAATTTTGCTAATAGCAGTGCAGTTTTGGACCCAACTGAACGTTCTCCAATCAGTCCCCAGATGGCTCCATCCTGGTTTGATCAGTATGGCACCTTTAAAAATGGGCAGATATTACCATTACCTGATGCACGGAAAACTGTCACCACTAAGGAACTTCCTTTTACTGTTGGATGGCCTTCCAATAGTTTTCATGCTCATGGCCCAGTGGAGCAAGAAAATGTGATTGCTGCTGATGCTAGTCAGCATGATCTTCTCCACAAGGGTTCAACCACCTCATCACTAGCAAGCGAGTATTTCTCTTCCCCTCAGTTAATGCTTCCTGATGCTGCTGATATAAGCATGGCTGCTGTTAGACCAAAGAAGCGTAAAAGTGCTACATCAGAACTTGTACCATGGAATAAACAAGTGGTGCATGACCTTCAAAGGCTTCAGAGCATCAGGTAGTTTACATAAATTTCTCGTTGATGAATGTCTTTTCTTGTCTCTGTTAATGAAACTTAGGCATTATTTATTTTTTTAATATTTTAATCAGCTAATACTTGAAACATTGCGCTTCCTATATATTCTTCAGCACTGTGTGATTCCAACTATTCTAACACATGCTGAGTTCATTGTTTGCAGTTCGGCAGAAGTTGCCTGGGCCCTTGCAGCAAACAGGTTGACTGAGAAGGTGCTCATAACAAAAACAGGCTTCCCCATTTCCATTGAGTTGTTATTGTTTTTCTCCTTAGGCATCTGATATTTATCCGTGTTATAATTGGTTCATTTGATGACAGTTGGAAGATGAAACTGAAATGGTAGAGGACAGACCACTGGGTTTTAAAGCAAAGAGAAGGCTTATATTGACAACACAGCTTATGCAGCTGCTGTTTCACCCCCCTTCTGCGTCAGTTCTGTCTGCAGAAGCTATATCACATTATGCGAGTGTTGTACACATGCTTGCTCGATCAACCTTGGGAGATGCCTGCTGCACACTCTCTTGCGCTGGAAGTGAAACTCCTATGCCTTCTTGCAGTGGAAATCTGTAAGGACAGCATATTGAAATTTCTCTAGCATGCTTTTAGTGGTTGCTACATTTATACTTTTACTCCAAATATGATTCTGTCAATGCTAATAGCCACTATTTTTTATCATCAGCCTGCCTGAGAATCTCGAAACATCTGAGAGAATCAATAACCAATGCTTCTCAAAAATTGTGGAAGACCTGATCAGCAGAGCAAGGAAGCTAGAAAATGACATATTGAGGTAAAATTGTTGATATTGTGTTCTAACACTGAGTTGCGTGTCTGAATAATTAAGATATCTTTTTATAAAAATGGGGGGCATATATCTTCACTGCTTCAAATATTGTTTTGTTTGGTTAATGAATGGATTGAACTGAGTTGTGACTCTGTATGTTCATAACTGAGATAGTGATCAGGAAGAGAAAATAGGACTGAAGGTGTAAACCTTAGATAAAATCTTGTGATAGCAATTAAATTTGCTTCCACTTCTTAAATGTCGATCTAGTTTGATACTATTTGAAATCAGGAGGGATTCTTGTTTTTTTCCTATTGATCTGGCTTGCATATGAACAGGATTTTTGCATGAACATAAAGCAGTGCAATTTTTCATCCTTTTTTCCTCTCTTCCCTGCTGTTGTTGCTGACACTTATTTCCTTTGTGTTGTTTGTGTGTCATTCACAGCTTAATATTTATATAAACAATGTATATTCGGTCTCAGTACCAATCTCATATTCATTATTCTTGTGCTACCTACTGTTGATTCAGATTGGATAGGAGAGCATCTGTTCTAGACCTGAGAGTGGAATGCCAAGAGCTAGAGAAGTTTTCTGTTATCAACCGTTTTGCCAAGTTTCATGGCCGGGGCCAAGCTGATGGGGCTGATACATCATCATCCTCTGATGCACCTTCAAAATCCTGCCTCCAAAGATATGTTACTGCACTTCCATTGCCTAGGAATCTCCCTGACAGGGTACAATGTTTTCCACTTTGATCATTAATTAATTGATTTATATCTCTCTTGGCCAATTATCTCCACATCTATCACACTTCTTTGATTTAATACCAACTCGTACACTAGCACTTTCATACCATAGAACCACACAGATGGAAATATAAGAAGATTTTGATGCTAGATTGTCTCCTTAAAAGCAAAGCAATGGAGGCTGTTAGATCTTTTCAACCTAGGCCATCGATATCATATTCATTCTTGAGAGATTAATCTGGTCTTGTATACTTAATTGAATGATTAAAGGAAAAATTGGGGTTCCCCACAATGTTTTTTCAGTAAATGGGGGACAACAGATGGCAGTCTGTCTTGGCAATGATATTCACACATAGCTAAAAGTTCATTAAGTGTTTCTTTGCTTGCAAGGCTTCCAACATGGATTTCTATGTGTGATATAGGGCCATGTATTTGTGTGCGTAATATAAGGGTTTTACCTTGTTCCCTTCTTCTTTTCTGGAAGAACAGAAAATGAGAAAAAGAAAAAAAGGAAGAGGCGGTTGGGCATGGGGGTGGGGGGTGGATTGGGAGAGGAGCAGTGAATTTCAAAGTCCGAAGTCTTGAATTGCTGGCTTTAGTGCAATAATGATGTTATCCTTAATTTGGCCCTTCTATTATTTTGTACAAATTGGTTGAACTTTCACAAATATTTGTGGAATTTCTTTATCCAAGAAATTGAGAAAAATGTAAAGATGCTGAAGTTGTCAAAATATTTGGCAGATTAAAGTTCCTATATTTGGTTGTCCAACATCCCTCTTTTCTTTTTATCTGTTCTTTTCTTGCTCCACATCAGTCTATTCTTTTTTTGACCTAACTTCATTTTTGGTCAGCTTAATTTGACTTATTCTCATTTTATTATGGGTCAAGTTATGAGATCAAACCTGGACTCTAAGGTGTTGGTATTTTTTATTTTTATGCATTCAGAAGGCAAAAGGTGTCTGAATGCTTTATGGTCAATGAGAAACTAAATTGTTCAAGATACTTCTTTGACTTCCTGGAATGGGAAAATGACGAAAATTTTTCTCTTCCACCCTCCTAATATGTAAAGCAACAGCACATGCAACTTCAGAGAAGCTCTTGTAAAACCCTGGGATACTTAATAAGGATGTTTATGTGAAAAATTTTACGAAATTTGTTTTGTTGTTCCTGTGGTTTTGTTATGCTCCTTATCCTTCATAAATTTATTTTAAGAAATTTACCTGAACCCCTTTTTGCAAACTCATTTATATTTCCGTTGTGCCTTTGTTTTGCTTTTCCTGTCAATTAGTAGGGCATGTTAGGATATTGCTAATTGATATGAAACATGTTTCAAATCTCATTCGATTCTTATGTGCTTTAAATATATTTTAGTCAAGTTTCTATCTCTTTTTTGGTTAGTGTTTCTGCTTTTATTTTATGTTTGATTCATTTGGCTATGACTGAGGACTTTGTGTTGGCTTCAGTTACCTATAACTTTCATATTTTAAGCAATGTGATTCTAAAATAATGGACGGCATTGAAGCTAATTAGGAAAAAAAATAGAAGATAAAAATCTTGTGGTGAGCTACATGATAGGGTAGTTAAAACATTTTTTTTAGACTCATCCCTAGAGAAAAAAGGATTGGATCTTAGATCTCGTGAACGAATATGAACTAATAGAAAGAGGGGATTGAAAAGTGGCAAGTAAAAGATTACTCAAGGTCCTCATATTGCCGCAGGTAGAGAAATGGTTGATTTTTGAGACAGATGAACCCATCATTTTGTTCTGAATTTCTGAGTGCAATTTGACTTTTACCCTTTACTGTAATATTTTTCAGTAGTTTGAAAAGAGACTCGTGTGCGTCTTAGCATAGTTTATTACTCACGTCAGATTTCCTCTGGAAAATTTGAAATTTCTAAGTACATGTATGTGGGCCTGGTGTGGACATGATTCATTGATTTTATTTATTTTTTTATTTATTTATTTTATCGTGATTTGCCATGTTTCAGCTTACATGGTGGTTATAAATGTAGGTGCAAAATTTTACCAATATAGTGTATAAATTTTGCAGTGTGGGTATTGGCCTTGGAAAGATCTATATAGTCATTTCTACTCAAAACTAGTAATTCAACCTTTAAATACTAAATACATCTGATCTGATCCTACTGAAAGTGAAGAAATTGAGTGATCATGTGTGGTTATGATATGACAATTGAATTGTTAGGAAGAAGACGTTATATATGCTTACTGATTGTGCAACACTGAGGAAGTGACCGACCATCAGACATGACGGTAAC
>CAOGCB010280076.1:0-16472 GCA_948266635.1 Cnidoscolus chayamansa
TTACTAGGTCATAACTACAGAGAAAAAACTTTCATAGAAGAAAAAATGATTTCAGCTGATAAGAATCAAGAGGCAACAAGTCAACATTCATCTACACGTTCAGAATCTAATGAAGCTGAAGAGGAAAAATTTCCTGAGACACCAACTTCTGTTGACGGTTTTCATTACTTGCATAAGAAACTACTCCAGCTCGAGAAAAGAGAATCAGGGACAGAAGAGTCCTTAGATGGAAGTGTAATAAGTGAGACGGAAGCTGGGGATCCACTTCAAACTGTTGAGAAGCTGAGAACAGCCCTTAAAGCTGAACGGAAGGCTCTGAATGCTTTATATACAGAACTGGAGGAAGAGAGAAGTGCTTCTGCAATTGCAGCAAACCAGAGTATGGCTATGATAAACAGACTTCAAGAAGAGAAGGCAGCTATGCAAATGGAAGCACTGCATTACCAGAGGATGATGGAAGAACAATCTGAATATGACCAAGAAGCTTTACAACTTCTTAATGAGCTCATGATCAAGAGAGAAAGAGAGAAGAAAGAGCTTGAGAAAGAGTTGGAAGTATATTATACGAAGGTTTCAGATTATGAGGCCAAAGAGAAAATAAGAATGATAAGAATAAGCAGAAATGGAAGTGTGAGTAGAAATTCTTCTGCTACTAGTAGCAATGCCGAGGATGTTGATGAGCTATCTATTGATCTTAATCGTGAAGCAAGAGATGAAGATGGTAGCAGATATGGGAACCAAGAAAGCGGAAACAATGATACTCCCGATGACGAAATCATAAATTTGGAGGAAATAGCACTGGACTGTGTGCAGCAATTAAGTGTCCTCGATGATTCATTGGCAGAATTTGAGGAGGAGAGGCTATCCATTCTAGATCAGCTCAAGGCATTAGAGGAGAAGCTACTTGCTTTGCATGAAAATGAACTCTCTGAGGATGGAAACTTAGTGGAGCATTCCTTGAAGTATAGCGTCAAAGGATATTTTGAAGGCTATGAATTGAGCACTCCAGGAGAAAATGGGATTTCCCATGAGTTATCAAAGGACAAACATTATACAGAGAGGAAAACGATGGGTTCCATGGCAAAGAGCCTCCTTCCTCTTTTGGACGCTGCCCATAGTGAATATGAAACCGAAGAAGGGTTGTCATTTGAGGAAAATGTGGCATCTGAAATTGTTGAATTGGAAAACCCTTCGGTTTCCAAATTTGAATTAGACAGCAAGAAACTATCCCTTGTAGAGGAGGTGGATCATGTTTATGAAAGGCTGCAAGCACTTGAAGCAGACAAGGAGTTCCTAAAGCATTGTATGAATTCCATAAATAAGGGAGAAAAAGGAATGGATCTTCTCCAAGAGATCTTGCAACATCTGCGTGATCTTCGGGCAGTGGAACTCCGGGTGAACAACATGAATGATGATCCTTTGGGGTGATATTGCACTTGACAAAGATGCAGGAGACGAGAGGTAAGATTTCGTGTCTTTAGCCTTCACCATATAAGACAACCAAAGCATGATACAAAATAGTTCATCTATATAATTAGTTTGTTCTGACGATGCAGATCCCTTTCTCGCGAGTGAGCAGGAGAACCACACATTAAAATGCAGGCCAGAAAGTTTATCTGCAAAAATCCAGGAAAACCCTTTATGGAATTGGGAATTCCTGTGCTGTATTGTTTGAATTGGTGGATAATTTTCAGGCTAAAATACTGAAATCTGCACCAAGCTAAATGATTTCTTTTGGGTTTACTACAAGAAAAATGTTAAATCAAATTGCGGTTAACTACTCCAAGCTGCCTTTTTTTTCCTAGCAAAGGAAAGAGAGAGGAATGCACAATTTGAGTTTGTAGGATAGACTACTTGAAACCAAAACAGTTTCCGTCTACTTTTTCTTATTCATTGGTTCTTCGGAGGGGAAATTTTTCAGGGGTAAGGGGAAGAAGGGGAAGGCAAGAAGGGTTAATTCTTCCTTCTCCTAGTTTTCGCGTCCCTTATATCATATGTGTTCCGGTAATTTGTCCATATTTGCGAGCATTAAAGTTTATATTGCTTTTACGCTTTCTGCACAAAATTGTTAATTCAACAACTTTCCACATTGAATAGCAGAAATTGCAAACATATGAAATTTGCATTGAACAATGAAAATTTTCAAGAGTAACTGATTCCCAGCAGGAAACATTTTATTGTCTATATATCAGCTTCAAATGATAGGATGTTTCTGTGCCAGTGAAGGATTAGAGCCCTAGCTGAAGCCAGAAAATATTAGGATAAGGGTTAGATGATAAACGATAAAAGTGTGCAGAAAACATGTCGACAGTCGACTATTTTTTCTCAGACTGGGTCGTTTAGCAAACTGCATTATGTCACTGACCAGACATCAATGGTATAAGACAATAGTTGTACAGTCTTATTCTACTTAATACTTATTCTGTGAAATTTGCATAATCGGCAAACAAGCATCGCCAAAGTGAAGTGATGCTTGCTTTCTAGTAAACAAATAACTCAGGCACAAGTAAAACGCTTGTTGAAGAACAATTGTTTTCATTTCTCAAGTGCGGGATTCAACAAAAAGAAAATCTTTCATAGGTATACAACATAAATAAGCAAGACCAGGTCATGTGATTTGCTTAAACTACAAAGATATCTTGAATCAAGAGGTTAAGGATAGAAGAAGGATTCATAGAATTCACTGCATTTTATAGAGGTTACAAGCAAGCAAGCATGAGAACGTTAGAAGTATAACTGCAAAAAGATGTTAACAAAATATGCAAACAACTCTTACCACAATGCGTGTAGTAGTAATATTTACTAATTAATTACTAATGAGCGCTTTGTCTGAGAAAGGGATATGAACGAACAGAAGTGAACGCTAGAAATCTTGAAATCTTGATGTTCCACCAATAAATTTTTATTCAGAATCCTTTCATGTATAAAACAACTTCAAGAAAACTCTATGGAGACCAAACAGAGGCTCCACCTCCCAAAACACGAATAATTAAATCATCAAAAGCCAAAAAAAAATCTTTAGTGAAGGCATGAAAGATCTATTCAACAGAAAACTCAAACAACATTGTGTGCTTATACTTCTCTCCAGGGTGAACAATTATAGAAGGAAAATTTGGTTGGTTAATGGCATTTGGAAAGCCCTGAGTCTCAAAACATAACCCTGAATGCTTTTCATAGACAGCCCCACCTTTCCCAGAGACACCATTCACATAATTTGCAGTGTAGAATTGCATGCCAGGTGCATCAGTCCACAAGTCCAATACTCTAGAGCTAGAGGGGTCCTTCACCTTAGCTGCATGTTTTAAGCCTGTTTTATCTTCTCCACAATCAAGGACATAGTTATGGTCATATCCTAAACCTTGGACTTCACTGATTGAGCTTCCAACTTTCTTCTCCGAAGTGAAGTCAAAAGCTGTGCCTTCAACTGGCAAAAATTCACCAGTTGGGATTGAGTTCTGATCCACGGGGGTAATTTGGGATCCCCAAATCTGAACCAAATGCTCAAGCACATTCCCAGAGTTGTGACCTGCTAAATTCCAATAGGTGTGCTGTGCTAAGTTGACTGGAGTGGACTTACTTTTAGTCACTGCTTCCATATCCAGCCTCAACGATTTGCTAGAAATTAGTGAATAAGTAACAGTTACAGTAATGTCTCCTGGATATCCTGGTTTTAAGAAACAATAGAAGCATCAGTATCCGTGTGATAGAAATGTAAGGAAAAGCAAGAGAGTGAAAAATGTGCATACCTTCCTCCCCATCATGACTTTCATACTTGAAGGTAATAGATGGTTGTTCCCCAGCTTTTTTTTCCACAACATCCCACACAACTTTGTCAAATCCCTTATTACCCCCTGAATAACAATCCAGAGAAGCTGTCAATCAAATTGAAACTTGATGAAAAGATAAGTCCTGGAGTTGGACCACCACAGGACTGAATTTGATATTAGTTACAGAAACTCTAAAAATGTTGATGCAGAGGAAAAGAAAAAGTTAATAATCCCACAAAGATCTACTCTTTGCTCAAGTTCCCAACGAAAACACCACAAAGTGATAAACAAGAATAAACATTTGGCTGATCCATAGATTTATGAAATGGGTAAGAATTATAATTTCACGATACCATGGAGACTGTTTGGCCCATTGTTCACGGCCAAAGAGTAATCAATCCCATTGAGCGAGAACTTCCCATCCTTGATTCTGTTAGCGACCCGACCCACTATGCAACCAAAATAAGGTGCATTCCCTTTCTGCTGACACAGAAATTTCAATTAATCAACTAATTACAGTAAGAAATCTTCAAATTGCCAAAATAAACGACAATTCAGCTGTATCTCTGAAATTCCCAGAATCAGAAATCAACCCAACATATGCAATTAGATAACATAAGACCTATTTCCAGAAACCAAACAGAAGTACAGAACTGGTTTCCTGCTTGTGCTGAAATTCACCTTATATTCTTCCACAGAGTCAAACCCAAGAACAACATCATCAAGTTTTCCTGCAGATTGATCCATAAAGGTGCAAAAAGCACAAAAACATCATATTCTCCTCCAATAAATTAACTAAGAAGAATAATAATAGATTTGTAGACATAAAAGAGATTGAGACGGAAGATGGACCTTGTTTGTCAGGGACGAAGAGGGAAGTGATGATGGCGCCATAGTTGGTGAGGACAACACGAATGGTTCCATTATCGAGTTCAAAGAGCTGGGTAGCGTTGAGGTGTTGGTCGCTCATAGTAGCAGATTCTGTCAGCTGCGTCCAGACTTTTGAAGTTCTGGCTTCGTGGTTTCCGAGATTTCGATAAGATTACAAAATATTAAGTATATAACACAATAACTAACTATCCTTATCTCTCTCTCTCTCTCTCTCTCTCTCTCTCTATCTATATATATATATATATTAAATAAAATTAATTATTAATAAATTTAATTACAAAATTTTAATTGAAGCAAACTTATAAATACGAATTTAGTAGAAAATTTACCCAAAGTTTAATAAAAGATAAAAAACTATTTTTACCATGAAAATAAAATAATTATATTAAGAATAATTTTACCATGTAGGAATCCTGCCCCTCACTTTTCGCTTTTGTGATCACAGGTTTGCTTTGACCAATTTAAATTTCTTTAGCTCTAGCTGCTACTTCTCAGTACTATTTTCCAAGAGAGGACAAAGGTTTTCTGATGAAAATTTCTCTGGCCTATGAAAAAAGGAGCTTATTGCAACCCATTTGCCTTGAAGCTCTTCTTGATTTTTCTGATAAGGATATGTCATACTTCACTCTTTGTAAGAATTATATAGATTAGCAACTGTGGCTTTGGATGAGACAAAAAGAAAAAGGTTCCAATGAGAATTTTGTATCAAATTATGGGACATTGCAGCACTCCTCGCCTCTCAAACCACCACCTCAACAGAAAGAAGCATACCAGGGAGTTACCTTTCAGAGTTGTACCTGATGATTGATAAGTGGGTGTAAGCAGGCGAAATGCCAATGGAAAGAAGTAGCTGCTCGGACAGGATTATGTTATTTTTTTTTTTTTGTGACAAGACCTTGTAATGTCATGGTCTGTCTTTGTTTTTGGGCCACATCGATGAGTGGTGGTTGGTGAGTTCCTGTGGGTTACCTATGTAACACAGACACGTAGCAATAGCTGATTATATTCTTCTGAAATAGACTAATCTCAATTATATGTTCTTTAAACAAACAAAATACAATTTTTCTGAAACATGAAATTTTTTCCTACTTTTGAATGTAAACACAAACACAATGATTATATTAGCAAGCAAATTAATGTGTAATGGTACCATGGATGTCTTGGACCTTACAACTAATGGATATCTCAGAAAACCATATTTTCTTAATTACAATTTACAATTTAGAATACTTTTCAAATCCTTAATTATATATAAATTTATCGCTCTTAAATTACTTACTAATATTATAATTTTTTTACTATATTTTTAATATTTAATTTATTTATAGTCTATAAAAATTAATATTTTTAAAATTTATGTCCATCTATTTAATGATATTTTTTTAATAATATTTAATTGAAAGTTCATAATTAGTTTATAAACAGTAACATTAAATTAGTATAATTAAAAATAATCTCACTTTTCTTTTGAACTTTAATAAAGAGGGGCAAAGCAGAGATTCTCTCAGTAAAAAGAAGAAGGGTTAAAATTGTAATTTTATAAATGATATTGAATAGTTAGATCCACGTCATCGATCTAAGATGGAATAATGTTGACAGAACCTTAGCCGTCGGATCACCAACGACTAGAAAGTTAGTAGCCGTCCAATTCTGTTACCATTTTAAGGAGGAGGACGTTGATGCGCAAATCAATCAAACAACGGGTTCCTTATTACATTGCTTTCTAGGATTTTCGAAGAATTAATTGATTTGGACTTGGAAGGAGTTCTCTCTCTCTCTGCAAATCTTATGGCAGCTGAAGAGGGTCATAAGCTTCTATCACTCCCTCCTTACCCTGAGGTACATTCCCATTACTCCCTGAAACTTCCTTTTCTGCTTTCTTTTTCCTGTTTCGGCCAAAAATAAATGTTTTTTTTTTCTTTTTATCTGATTTATTTTGTTGTTTTATTTATTTATTTTTTTTGGAACCCATTTCCTTCTCGATCTCTTTCTCACAGGTAGCTATACACTTGAACCAAAATAAAATCTCAATTGTTTTTTTTTTGTTAATTTTTCTCTGAGTTTTTGTGTTATTGAGGTCATTTTCATGGCTACTGAGCTTAAATCTCCGTTGTTTTACTTTTAAATAGAAAAAGAGATAAAAATATGTGGTGTCTGTGGAATAGGAGAGAACCCATTTTCATTTTACGTGTTCTTTATATGCTTCAATCCATTTAGATTCTACCCGGCAGTGCTCAATATAGTTATGAATAAGATGCTTTTCTTTAAAAGATTATTTAGAATTGTTATCTTTTTCTGATTGTATTTTGAATAATGGTGTTATGTGAAGATGATTGTGGCAGCAATTGAGGCCCTGGACGAGAAGAATGGTTCCAACAAGACATCAATATCAAAGTACATTGAATCAAAATATAGGGACTTACCAGCAGGCCATACCACTCTTCTCTCACATCACCTCAACAGAATGAAGAGTACTGGAGAGCTAATCTTCTGGAAAAACAACTACATGAAAGCAGACCCAAATGCACCTCCAAGGCGTGGCAGAGGTAGGCCTCCTAAGCCTAAGGTTCCATTGCCACCAGGCACTGTATTGTCCCCTGCCAGACCTAGGGGCCGTCCACCAAAGGACCCAAATGCACCCCCAAAGCCACTGAAGCCAAAGCTTACACCTACTGGAAGTGGAAAGCCAAGAGGGAGGCCACGCAAGATTATTGCACACTCCATGGAGGAAACAAATGGGATTAACACCACCACAATAGTGGCAATGGCAGCAGGGACTGGCAGGCCTAGGGGTAGGCCTCCAAAGGTGAGGCCTGCTTCTGTGGCTGAAGTTAGTGTTCAAAACTAGGCCACCTTCTTACGGTAGAGATAGTAGTAGTTGCTGGACTGACCTTGTGTTGTAGAATTTGGTAAGTTGTGTGTTAAAAGTTTGTTGTTGACGGTGTGTAGAATTAGATGAATCTAGTTGTTGGTGCTGCTGTTGTTGTTTAATTGAGTTTAGCTCTTTAGTTTAGTTTGTAGATAATATATTATCTGAATCTGACGGCAACAATGGTTTCGCGTTTGTCTAGTAAATTTGTTGCGTGATCTTGTAGTTTTCTTGGCATACAATGGTCGGAACTGTTTTGATTGTATTAATGTTTAAGTTAAAGAATCCAGAAAATACAGTCACACCTCACCTCTAGACTCTAGTTCTAGAAAGGATTCCTGTAATAAAACTTCACAACATCAGAAAAATTCCAAAAGAAAGCCATGAGAGGGTAATTGAGTTTGAAAGTTTTCTTTTATTGGCGCCAAAATGTATTGGAATTGGCCTCTGATCCGATTATCATACACAGGTTTCGATTTCAAACATTGAAAATAAAGAGAGGGAGGGAAGTCTTTTTTAAATTAAAAATTATTTTTTTAAAAGAATATCCTTCACCATTTTACTTATTATAGGCATTTAGCACACTTCACTATTATATTGTTTTTAAAAAATAAGACAGGATTTTCTGTCTCAATATATATAATAACAGAGAAGATTCCGAAGATCTACGTTTGTAATAATTGCTCTTGACAATCAAAAATTCCATTCCGCTATGAGGCACCATTTAGGCATTCATTATTTCTGACAGCGTCAGCCTACAGAATAGTAATATATCTACAGACGAATAGCAGAGCACCATACCAATTTTGTATGAAACGGAACCCAAACCTGCTTCAATAATAATTTTTTTATTAAAAATTTTAATTAATTTTAATATTTAAATGCATAAACATTATAATTTTAATAAAACACATGTAATTAAAATTATATTTAAAACTTAATATTTTAATATATAGTTTATTTATAAAATAAATAAAATTATATTTTATATTGATAATTGAAGCTTAAAAAAAAAAAAAAAAAAAAAAACTTGTTGGAACCACCCGACTCTGAGTTTCTGTGGTATGGGTATGAGAGGAATGATCCCACCCTGCAATTCCTAATCTTTCTCTAATCTTGGAAACATTCATGCATGTGACTAGTAGTGCAAATAATACATAGATCAAAAAGGAAGAAAGAGAGAAAGTGCGTTTCACAATATCACATCAGCAGATTGAAGCCTGCCTTGCCTTGTCAACGATAAAAATGGAACGGGCTTCATTTCCTGACGAAATTGAAATATTACAACTTTTCTTCAAGAACCATCATGTGATAGATGCGCCTAGGTCGTGCTATAACTCCTCCACTTGGACCGAAAATCCACAGAGACACCTCTGTGTCCTCACTGAACTCTCCTCATCAAAACTTTGATCTTCTGCCAAAAATACATGCTCATGATCTCCTGTTTGTTCTACTGCAGGAGTTTCAGATACAGTATTCTGGATGTCTTCTTTCTGGCATCTCCCGGACTGCTTATGAGGTTTACCTTCGTGTACATTTGATTTGTAGTTTGTATCTTGGATGTTGCTCAACCTTTGTAATGAACTGCTCCCATAACAGTTTTTTAACCTTTGTCGTGTTATGATGGACGAAAGAAGTTGATACCACCTAGAAATAGCTTGTGCTTCATGTCTTTTCTTTTCTTCAGTTTCTCTTTTCTCTTCTTCTTCAGCATAAGCCTGGAAAACAAGTGGACAATAGATTTTTCAGATTGAACCACTTTGTGCTAGACTATTACGAAATACAGATAAAAACAAAAGCATCCTGTCACTGGTTGTAAGAAATCAGGATCATCAAAAATCGCTATAGAAACTAAAGTAGTCGATATGAACTATGAAAAAAAACAGATACTAAAATCATAGAAATTATAAAGCAACCACATAATAAGTTCCACACCATTTGCTTATTTCTCAGTTTCCTCATCAAAGAAAGTTCTGAAATCAAAGATAAACTGAAAAAGAATCCATTGATGGAGCAACATGCTGATTCATTTTGATGCTTCTCAAGTCCAAAATGCTACATCATCCAGAAGTAGCATGTACATTTACCTCTAAAATGGCATCCTTGAACTCAGCACACACCACAATGCCCTCAAAGACAGGAACAGATCGGCCATTTTTGAATTCAAAACCAACCATGGCAGGTGCATAGTCAATTTCCAGTCTCTTGGCAACATGAAATACTCTTGGCAGTCGCAAGTGCACTGTCCCAGGTGGCACACACTTCTCAGACCACACCTCAACTTGACCACGCTCATTCTGAAGTCCAATTCAATTGATCAGCCAGCAATAACTGATAATATAGTTACCCTTAAATTAAATAAATAAACCAAATGAAACTAAATTAGAATAAATTTAATTTGCAGAGCATTGTGCATTCTGAAATGGCCTTAAAAAGGCATCGCACATTTACAAATCATATCACTGCATATCCTGATACATAACAATTAACAAAACATGGGTAAGGGGCATTGGATGAAATGACATGTACCTCCATCCTCCGCAGACAACTATTTTACACCAAAACCAAAATAAAAATCTATATGCAACACAAATGTGGCTTAAACTATCAAATAAGTTTATAAAATTAAGCTTCAATGAATTTTTTAAAATTTCCAACATATAACACCTTATCAAATCAGCAATTCACTTATTAGTGAAAATTTATTCATCTCATGGTGCTGTTCAAGCAACTAAAATTTGGGAAGAAAAGAAAATTTCTATAAAACTTCCTTTTTCAATCAAATACATATTAGAAGTGCATAAACATGCTAATTTCGTGGAAAAGGGACAACATAAAATAACTTGATCGCTTAGAGTACAGAAAAACAATTTAAAAGATAAAAATGAAGAAAGAAGTGGACAAGACAAAAGAAACATTAACGACAGTCTTATACCAGTGATGTGAAAATGTGACTATGTAATGTATCTTAGAGGAACATAATAGGAATTCACCTTAGGCACAATCCCATTTACAGCATGCGGCAGCTGCAAAGGTTCTAGTTGCCACTTTCCATAAAGTTCAATGCTTCCTCTAGAATCAGCCCCATCATAATCATCATCATCTGAAATTTTTACTTTCTTATGCTTTCCAGATTGTTTCAACACCTGTAGGAAATAAACTATTTCTATAATCAAATTACAACAGAAAACTCAACTACCTAGTAAAAGATTAAATCTAAACAGCAGATGCAATATTATCCAGACTGAACCTTTGCTGGAAATTCGCTGGATTTAACCTGCAGCCCTTCACGCAACCATCTTTCTTTTGTTTTGAGTGTTTGCACACAAGCACGGGGGTAAACTGGATGTCCAGAACAATAACCTAGAATGGGACCTCTGGGATGAAGTATCTGACACTTTGTAAGCCATCTTTCAATAGCATAAAGTTGATGACCTTTATAGGCCTGCAAAAGAAAATGAAAAGTCCTATAAAGTTTGCAAAGCAACTTAGAGATTGTATTCCTCTCCACTTTGGTCACTGTACCTGCTGATTAGTGGGCAGAGGCTCAGTTAGTGCCCTGGTTTCCAACTCCACATCCTCAAGAGAGTTTCTAGTAGCAACACAAGAATTCCTTCCAGAAGATTCTACATCAATTTTCCTCTCAGCTACTTCAGGCCCTTCCAAGGAGACTGATATCTCAGACAAGTTAGCATGGGTTAGAAATCTGTCCCATGTGGGAGAATCAGACGTGATGCTTTTATATTTTCATGTTTATTTGACGCATCAATTTGGTGCACTTTTCAAATGGATCGTACCTCCAGTTGCTCCAGACTCTAGCTCCCTCAGTGGGGCCAACACTTTGTCCCACCAAACTGAGTTAATTCGTTTTGGAGCTATCTTGTACCACTTCATACAATACCTGCATTAGCAAAATAGTAATAATATGTGGGTATTGATACAAGCTGATGATTTCCAACAGATCCCTATATTACTGTGCCAAAAGTACAGGATTCATGAACAGCATGTAACAAATATGCAAGTACAGTTCAAGGCCCTTGGAAGGATTGGCGGGGGAGAAAAAGGAAAAAAGGAAGGCAAATCTCTAATCTTCATCTTCCAAAAAAAACCTGTATCTCAGGGGAGCATCACAAGCAACATGAATACTAGAAGATTCAAAGTGAGCTATTTCATTAAAGCAGATCAATATATAACTATATATATAATTAGAATATGGATGCACTTGGAAACTTCAGCTCAAGTGACAGAGGAAGGAATATGGCGAAGGTTGCAGTAGGTCTCATGTTCATAATATCAACCAGCCAAAAAACATAAATACTCTTCCTATAGGAGCTTAAATGTATACTGATGCAGTGTCACATATAGTAGACGTAGACGTAGAGAGAAAAATAACAATAGAAAGCAGAAATGAAAGCATGATAGCAATAAAAAGCAGAAATGAATCCATGTGCATGTGCATATAGGTGGTTAAATGTGCTGGCAGAGAGAGAAAGGAGAGAGAGAGATCTGTTGTAACAAACTCCAGCTCACACAGCACACTACTATAAATATCAAGATACAGCAATAAGAAAGGAGATCAGAAAATATTTGCCAAACACACTCTCTATTCTCTCAATTCTGCTCTTATTCTCCTCTATTCTTTCCTATTCTCCTCTATTTCTATTCTGTTCTATCCTATTTTCCCCATTCTGTTCTTCTCTACCTCATTTCTTTCTCATCTAAGTTACAAAATACTTAGAGTTACCTAACATGCAGTTACAGTCAAGGACAAGTAAATTTAGGAAATTAATTTGATTTAATTTTTTTATTATATAATTAGGAAATTTAGGTGTCCACTACTACAAATTTAATTAGGAAGTTCTATATTAATTATTTGGAATTCTACTGTTCAGAATTTTATTCTTAGTGTTGCTTTGATATTCCTAATTTATGTTTAATTTAATATTTTGTCATGTTGGAATTTCAATCTCAGTACTTGTAAGACTAGTTATTATACAATAAGTACTTGTGTCATCTAGGTATCTTGCTAGAGCTTACTATGATTGTTATTTGATAAATTTAGAAATTTCAAGAATTTTGATAATTTTATTCATTTCCATTTTGATCGTTGGATTGGTTCTATATCAATCTTGTACCAAAGTAGGTTCAAACAAGATCTCTTCATCTCTCCCTCAAACATACGACAGTTATTCAATCACCACAGTGCAAAAGACTAGTTATATTTTGTTGATTTCTTGGAGTCCAAAAATTTTAGAGTCAAGAGGTACTTTAAAACTTTCCTAATAGGGGACATACACACATTTTTAAGACAACCCTACAGCAACTTTAAGTTTGGCAGCCACTTGCAAAAAAGACAAAAAGAAAATGGGGACAGAAGAACTTTTTTAGCAATGAGAGGTACAAGGTACACAGACATCCAACAAACATTACCAGATTTTCTCTCCCTCAAACATACGACAGTTGTTCAATCACCACAGTGCAATAGACTAGTTATATTTTGTTGATTTCTTGGAGTCCAAAAATTTTAGAGTAAAGAGGTACTTTAAAACTTTCCTAATAGGGGACATATACACATTTTTAAGACAACCCTACAGCAACTTGCAAAAAAGACAAAGAAAATGGGGGGAGAAGAACTTTTTTAGCAATGAGAGGTACAAGGTACAGAGACATCCAACAAACATTACCAGATTTTCTCTCCCATAACACTAGAAATTGCAAGCAGCAGCAGATTTTCTTTCCCATAGTGCAGCAATTTGCAGAAAAAAATTGGTGCTACATACATTACTTGCACCTTTGAAGATTACCTCTTTTCCTTAACAACTAGATTTTATGTGGGTTGAAATTTAAAAATTACAAGATGAAATAGATTTACAAGGTACAAACAGATGAGTTATATTATTTGAGGGATTCATGGTGGTGTCTCATATTGTCATCCTGACTTATTTTATGATTTTTGAACTATCAAACAACTTTGCAAGTAAGGGAGAGAGAATTTGATGCATGCAATTAGAAATAATTAAATATATGTATCAACAAGCATATTACAAAAAAACACCTTTTATTCAACTGTACATAAGTTCTAACTATTTAGCTTATGATGCTTGCTCATATATTCAATTTCAAGAAAAAGGTTAGCAGCAACTTGAAGAAACTTTGATAGGTTGAAAGCAAAGCTGGAAGCATTATCAAGAGTTCATAAAGATGTTATTGCAACTCAAAAAGATGCAAGAAAGAATAATTGTTGGAAAATTTGGAGCAACCTATTCTAAGAAAAAGGTTGATGAGAATGAGAAAGAAAAGTTCAATTAATCTTTCCTAGGAAAAGAAGAAAATCAGACCATTGACAAGACAATAGAAATTGAAAATTGGGGTTATTCTCTTCTTCCTAGTGAATTGAAGAATATTATAATTGCAAAATTGATTTATCTGTTCAAATGCTTCTTGAAGATGTAAAGGAAAGAATAAGTTGACTGTTTCAATCTTATTGATAGCATCAAGAAGATAGAGATAATTTACCTCCAACTAAGTTCTCGATCCTTCAGCAGTACAAACTTGTGTTCAAGTTTTCCCTCCAACCAGGGAGAATGATCCAATTGCAGTTGCAGTCAAAGAAAACTAAATTAACGTTTTTTTTTTTTTTTTTTTCCATTGTAAAATTATAAAGTCTATGTTTCTATTATTTAGAAAATCTAAATAGGCAGTAGATTTTATTTAGGAATTTTATCGTTTAAAAATTCCTAATTATTATTGGTTTATTGTTTTTGGGATTCTTAATCTTAATACTATTACCTATATCATCTACATATGTTGGAAGAGCTTATCATGATCATTATTAACTGAGAACTGATAAGAATTTTGAGAATTTTCAACCCCCCTTTGATTGTTCTACTGATTCTACATCATATACACAAACCATAAATTTGATTATGCATCAGAAATGGTTTTAAGATGTGGTTGCAACAGCAGTAGCAGTGCTGGCTGCAGGTAAAGGAAACAAGCCTATAATAGCCGTAACATAATGGTAACCACCTGGTTCTATGCAAATTTTGCAAAAGTTATAAAATGAATAAATATTGGTAGATAGAAGAAAGATTAAGATACTTAACTATATAATAAGCTCAAATATATCAAATAAAGACTATAAATCTATCATTCTTAAACATCATTAATATTAATTAACTTCTAGCTAAAATAATTATGTAAATAGTAAATTTTGAAGAGTTGAACCATTGGTACTAGTTGCTGCCATTATATAACGGCAGGTTATGGCCATTACCTTTATGTAACAGCCATTAAGCTTGAAATTCAGTGGGAGGCCTGTGTATAATGGTGCAACAGGTAAAGGCCCCCTTCCAAACCTGTATATAAGGGTCGTTACATTATGTAACGACCACTATTTTATTAAATTACAAATGTATAGAACAAGTGTAAAATTGAAGGATGTAGAACCTGCGGGTTACATCTTTGGCACCAAGACCAGCAAAAGCAACCACGTATCTCACAGATGTTTTACATGCAGCAGCTGCAGCTTCGACCTTCTGTTCTCCATCTAAAATAGCATTTACAGCATCAACATGAACCCACTTTCCTGTCAAATTCTCTCCACTGCAGTATATCTCTGCCCAATACAGAGGAGATCCTATTTTTTGTGATCCAACTGCGGTTGAGATTCCATGGGAGGGAGATTCTGCACTTTCAATTGTTTTTATTCTTTTAAATGGAGAAGAAATATTTGATGAATCACTAATCGAGCTACTCTGAGGAGTTGCAATTCCTGTTGTAAACATAGCCATTTGCATCTGCATTTCAAACTCAAGATCACCCTTCCTCTTTGAACCCTGAAATTTTGGGCTAAGGCATGATTCAGAGACCTTATTTACAGCCTCACATGAAAATGAATCTGTTGTTCGATTTTCCAATTCAATTTTTTGCTTGCTCCTTGCGCTATCTTCACTTTTCCAAGGAAGCTTTGAAGAAGTTTCACACATATTGTTTTTCTCATTGCAAGAGAATGATTTAACAGGAGAAATGCAAAACAGTTTTGGTCTATCTACCATCAATGTTGAATTATTGAATATCCCACTGTGCAGTCTGCTTTTATCTTGACTTGAGGATTCACATCTGTCCACACTGGGTTTTATAGAGGCAACATCTAGAATGGACACAAACCTAAAAACAGGCATACCTTTAAACATAAATATCCACCCTCAACATAAAACAAATATGCAGATTGCAGACAACTTCTAGACAACATAAAACAATAATTTAGAACTCTTAGAAGAAAAATAACAGAAATGTAGATTTCCTAACAAAAACTACTTTAACAATTAAATATCTTCACAAATGAGAAGCAAGCCAAAGAAGCATAGTTGAAAACATTCTATAATCAAGGTTGACATATAATGTCAGACTAGCAAAAAGGTTTAAAAAGGTGTCCAGTCATTTTGGTATGTAAAATGGTAGGTAGTGTTAGATACAACACAGATTACATGAACTAATGATGTATAATTAGTTAATTACTAAGAGAAACCTGAATGTGGCATAAAATAAATCCATTTAACTCAAACACAGCATAATGATACTTCAGAGACATATCAGTCGATGATCATTTAAATCAATTTGACTTAGATATAAGCACAATATATACAACCTGATCCACACAATTTATCCATTCTGAATTACCACCCAATGTTGAGGAATATACCAACATGATTTTACAAGACACAAAATAAATGCAGTAAATCAGGCGTGATCTATAAATTAAAAAGAGTATAAGAAAACTGACTCGTGTAGGGAAGAAAAAGAAGAAAAACCTCTGGTCCTGAGAACTATGTTATATACATTAAAATATGTTGCATGACAGAATTATAATAATTAGATGCTTTCATTTCTTACATATTTAGCTAACTATACATAAAAAAGCCTGAAATGATCATGAGGCTCTC
>CAOGCB010280148.1:0-11490 GCA_948266635.1 Cnidoscolus chayamansa
GCTCTGAATTCTGCTTCTGCACTTGATCTGGCAACTGCACTTTGCTTCTTGCTTCTTCAAGTGACCAGATTTCCTCTCACGAATGTACAATAACCAGTCGTAGATCTTCTATTATCTAGAGACCCAGCCCAATCAGCATCAATAAATGCTTCCATGTGGAGGTGGCCATGTTTTGAGAAAAGGAGACCTTTTCCTGGAGCAGACTTAAGATATTGCAAAATACGAATAACGGCCTGCATGTGAGACTCTCGTGGATCATGCATGAATTGGCTAGCTACACGAGAGATAGATGAGTCTTCCAACTAATCTTTGATATCTCCCTTTATCAACTAAATCTTCAGTCCCTGCTTGCAGCTTATGACTGCTCTCAATGGGTGAGTCTACCGATTTACAGCCCAGCATACCAGTTTCTTCCAATAGATCTAGGATATATTTTTTTTTTTGAGAAATGAAGATTCCCTTTCCTGATCTTGTGACTTCAATTACCAAAAAATATTGCAATCTGCCTAGATCCTTGATTGCAAACTCTTGAGCTTATTTTTCCTTCAATCGAGCCATTTCTTCTTTGTCATCTCTTATCATCACTACATCATCAACATATATTATGAGAAGAGTAATCTTACCCTCATGATGTTTAATGAAGAGGGTATATTGGCATTGCTCTGTTGATATCCAAACAAGATCATGGTTTTGCTGAATTTGTCAAACTAGGCTCTAGGAGATTGTTTTAGACTATACAAGGCCTTCTTCAATCTACATACTTTTCCTTGAATTTTCTCGTCATCAAACCCAGGCGGAATCTACATGTACACTTCCTCTTCTAAATCATCATGTAGAAATACATTATTAACATTAAACTGCTGCAAATCCCAATCAAGATTGGTTGCACATGATAACAAGATTTTGATCGTGTTCATCTTGACAACAGGAGCAAAAGTTTCTTGATAATCCACTCCATATGTCTGAGTGAATCCTCTTGCTACCAATCTTGCCTTGAATCGTTCAATAGAGCCATTAGCATGACGCTTCAATGTGAACACCCATTTGCAGCCAACCAGATTTTTATCAGGTGGAGGAGTAACAAGATCCCAAGTCTCATTTTCTGCCAGTGCCTTCATCTCCTCAACCATAGCTTTCTTCCATCTGGAATCTTTGACAGCTTTCTTCCAATTCTGTAGAATAGACATAGAGAAAATAGACAAGGTAAAGGCTCTATAGGCAGGTGACAAGGAGTCATAAGACACAAAGTTAGAGATAGGATATTGGGTACAAGACCGGATTTCTTTTTGGAGAGCAATAGGTATTCACTAGATTCTAGAAAAAATGACTTACCAGAAGAAGCGGATTCTTGGCACTGAGCAGGCTACATAATGGCTTCTTTTTTCTTCTTCCTCAAATAAGTCATCAAATCTGGTTTGTCCAATAATGACCTTCTTGTCTCCCCCTGGACAATAGTCTTTCCCTGAGTACTAGTTTCCCCCTAGCCAATAGCCTTCTCCTAAGTATCAGTCTCTTCCTGGGTAAGATCACCAAGCACTAAAGGACTAGATGTCACCTCTTCCAGTTCATGATTCTCCCCCTAGGTGATCCTACTATACCAAAGTATGGTTCGGATTCTCTAAAAGTAACATTCATACTAACAAAGTATTTTCTGGATGGAGGATGGTAACATTTATAGCCCTTTTGGGTTGGAAAATACCCAATGAATATACACTTAAATGCCCATGGATCCAATTTTCCAATATTCCTAGCATGAACAAAACACACACATCCGAACACTTTAGGAGGAACATTATATGTATTTTTCCCTGTTAAGAGCGCTAAAGGCCTATAATCAAGAGAACGAAGAGGCATTATGTTGATGAGATAAGTAGCTGCTAGAATAGCATCCCCCCAATAAGGTTTAGGTAGATTCATCGTGAACAGTAGAGATTTAGTAACCCCTAAGAGATGCCTATTTTTTCTTTCAACCACTCCATTCTGAGCACTTGTATGTGGACAACTAATTTGGTGAATAATCCCATAATTCTCCAAATAAGAACCAAATCTGCTATCCATGCATTATGTGCCATTATCAGTTCTCAATATCTTTACCTTAGCATCAAATTGAGTACAAACCATTTTATGCAATGACTGAAAACAAGAGAAAACTTCACTTTTTGCTTTTATCAAATATACCCATATCATTGTAGTGCAACAGTCAATAAAAGTGACAAACCACCGACAACCAAATAATGAGGCAATTTGAGTTGGCCTGGAAACATCAGAGTGAATGAGCATAAAAGGAATGGTGCTTTTATTATTACTAGAAGGTAAAGAAGTTCGGATATATTTAGCATACTCACAAGCGTCACAAAAAATGAAATCAAACTTAACATCCGAGAACAAATTGGGATAAAGTTTTTCTAAGACGTAAAAGGATTGATGTCCTAACCGTCTATGGAACCGAATTATTTCTTGGCAAACATCCTTATTTCTTCCAAAAAAGGCTTGACATGGAACACCTCGATTCCCGTCTACCAGATATAAGCCATCATGCAGTCTACCAGTTCCAATCCGCTTCCCTGTGTGAAAATCTTGGAAAACACAATGATCAAGGAAAAATTCAATCTTACACTGGAGTACTTTGGTGATGGCACTAATAGATAAGAGGTTAACAGGGAATTTAGGAACATGACACACAGATGATAAGTTAAGGTTGGGAGCACAAGTAATAGAACCTATCTCATACACAGGTGTTAACGAACCATCAACGGTTCGCACAGTTTTTGGTTTCAGACATGGAAAGTAATCACAAAAGCCTTGAGAATTGCATGTCATGTGTCTATTCACACCAAAATCAATTATCCATGAATCAAAATAAACAGTAAATGCATTACCTGAGTGCACAAGATTTGAGGTGGCACTTGTCGAATCAAGTTGAGACAAGAGTCGCTTGTGATTCTGGATCTCGATAGGTGAAAAGTGTTTTTTAGTATTGTGTTATTCTCCATTGTCTCCGTTAAGTGAGCTTGAGCTTTGAAAGAGTTATCTTTCTTCCCCCCACGACCACGGAGAGGTCGAACATGGAGCTTCCAACATGTCTCTCTAGTATGTCAAGGCTTCCCACAATGATCACAGTGCAGGTGATTCTTATTAGAACCAGAAGCCTTGAATTGCTCAAGAGTAGTAGAAGCAGTCAACCCGGACTTCTCAATTAGGGATGAATAAATCTTGACACTCCTGCTTTCTTCCTGCTATACAAGCGCATAAGCTTGCTCAATAGATGAAAAAGGTGAAGTACCAAGGACTTTGACCCTTATCTGGTCAAATTCAATGTTCAATCCGGCCAATTAATCATAGACTCACTCCAATACAAGTTGATGAAATTTCACTGAATCGCTAGTATAATCTGCTTGGAAATCTTGATAATAATCCAATTTCTGCCATAATTCACTCAATTCAGAATAATATTGAGAGAGTCAGCTAACCTTGCCTTGTTCCATGAATTTTATTGCAAATTTCAAAGAGTTGAGCATCATTACCCATGCATGAGTAGGTAAGAGCTACAACTTTTCAAATTTTTTCAGCAGCATCCAACAATAAATATTGTTTGGAGATTTGAGGATATGTGAAATTGATCAGCCAGGACATAACAAGGGGATTTTCCGAATCTCATTGACTGAATGTAGTAGTAGAAACATCCGGTTTGGTCTTCTCTCCATTAATATATCATTGCAATCGGCGGGCTTTGATAAATAACAAAGCCGACCTAGACCAGACTAAATAACTATCACTACTATCAAGTTTAATTGGGCTAATTTGAAGGTGCGCATTATCATTAGCAATGTTAACTGTCCCTAATTTAACGTCTTGGATGTTTGTCGGTGTTCCCATAATAACAGAGAAAGGAAATAATAAATTGATCCAAGAAGAAAAGGAACAATAACCTGGTAGTGGCGAACCAACAGAAACCGATCACATAGCCGGAGTTGGGACGAAGAGGTGAGTTAAACGGTCGGAAAAAACTCAACAACCGGTGATTGAAGGGCGAAACGGTCGGAAAAAACTTCAACTACTGGTGATCGGAGTTAGGTAGCTAGAGTCGAGGTGAAGAGGCGAGTTGAGCGGTCGGAAAAAATTCAACAATCGGTGACCCGAGAGTGGCGCACGCGCTGCACGTCCCGGCATGTGGACGTTAAGGCAAAATCTTGTAGAGGCACATGGGACAACGAGCGGAGGATTCCGGCCGTGAAATTTCACGAAGAAGGTAGCCGGAGAATGGGTCTTCTGCTGGTAGCGGTGGTGACAAAAAAATAAGGTCGCGAAAGACAACCAAACTATGGCGCGAAAAAGTGCCGGATAGAGGAAAAAACTCTAATATCCTTAAATCGGCACAGGCTCTGATATCATGAAGATTTTTTAGAATGTTTTATTTTATTTAGATCTGTATGTGTATTTATACAAGAGGAATTCTTGAAAAAATAAACAACTAAACTATGAAACATATCTAACTTAGGACTCAATTATAGTACCTAGTCTTATAGCCAACAACTATGACTTGGTCACACATATCAACAAGAAGTAAATTGGATTGATATTGCAGGTTTTGGCATGAAAATCATGCAAGAACCGAAGGTTTTGGTCACTGCCAAAACTCAGGTTCGACGGCCTAAAGTCAAGTTTAGGTTGCCAAAACTGGAAGCAGCTCACTAGGAAAAGAGAAAATCCAGCTTTGGCTGCTGAAGGTGGACTTTCAGCCACCAAAACTGGTAGCACAAGGAGCTTGTGGTAACCGAACCCTACTGCAAAAAGAGGGACTTTCATCTCTGTACAAAGGACCTTCAACCGCCGAAAGTTCTTTGCGCAGCAAATTTTAACCTAAATTGCCATGGAATGCTCATGATATGTTTATGCTATGTTCTATAGGGGTTTATGGGATGTTTTAAGTATGTTTTGAAGTCAAAGGTTGAGTCTCTAATCCAAAGTCCAGAATACAAGATCAGACCCTAAAGCTCAGGAACATCAGTGACGAACCGAGGATTCGTCAAGTACATCAAAGTTTCCAGGTGAGTGGATACTTACTAAATGTTTTACGATACAAAAAATAAATGTTTATGGTATGCTCATGCATCACGACTATTACAAGTTGTTTTGCATTAGATTATGAGATATGTTGCATTGCATTGATTCCATGTTTATGTGAAAGGTAATATTGGACCTTGATCCCTTATGTTATGTATATGATAACCATGAATGATATTCCTAGGTTTGTCCATTAGATATGTATGAATGTACGTTCAGCATGTCCTTCGGGATGTACCATGGATTGTCCCACAGAAGTAACACAAATGAAGTTGGGACATTCCAGGCGATATCTATGTTTATGTTTATAATATGGTAAGACCTAAATGGCCGAAATGAGCTTCTGGACGCATATTTCGGGTGGTTCCCAGAAAATGGCTTTGCCAACTGGAACCTACTCAAGGATCTTGGTGACAATATTTACCTAAAGTGAAATATTTGACGATGTTGTATGAACATGAGCACGAAAGTAATGTTTTATGTTTATGTTGCTTGTATCTGCTCACAAAGTTATTTCAAAATAGTTTATCCGTTTAATGTCCTCTCATCCCATCCCCGCTCTTATTCCCGATTCCATTTTTCACAGGTATGCAGGACGTACTGGAAAACAGAGGGTAGTTGGAAATGTCATTGTGATGTAATTTTACATATGTTGCCCCTAGGATATATAAAGTGTTAAATGTTAAGAAATATGTTTTAGAATCTCATGTATAACTATGTTTATTTTGGAATTTAAGTACATATGTTTATTATGATGACATGTATAGGTACATATAGGAAACTTATATTAGGAATTTAAATATTCCTTTTGTTATCTTGTACTCAAATCCATTTGATGCATGAGATTTATATGTTAATGTTTAAAGTTAAGTTTTAATGTTTACATTAATTTTAATGTTTAAGTAAATATTAATGGGAAAGTGTTAAAGTTATGTTATGCTGACGGCTTGTTAGGGTTTCGGTCACTTTCAGGTGGTCAAGATTCTAACTTCGGTAGCAGTCGACGAGAGCGGACTGTTATATCTGGTGATTTGTTCTTTGTTGAATTGACTCCTCTCCTCGTTGCAGCCTAGAACATCCACCGATATGGAAATCATAATTGTTCAGTATCAAATGAGGGAGCTTGACGATTGGGAGTTTGATAGTGGAGAGGAGCTGTTACCTACGTTGGCAGTCCTTAGATTCTTAATTGGAAGCTTGGATGCATGTGTTGCGTTACATAAATTGGATTATTGATTGAAACCTTAGATGACCTGCTTTCAAGGAATGCTAAGAAGCATCACTTCAAGTTTATAATTTGTTGATTTTATTTCTGCTTTCCTGTTGAAATTTTGTAATTGAAATTGAACATAGGTGGGGTTTTATTAAAATGCAGGTGCTGTAATTTATTGATTTGTTCTTGTTGGAATTTGTTTTTCTTGGAATTCTTTGGTTGTAAAGCAAAACGACAGAGCAAGAGAGAGTGATGAGAGTAGAACCAGAGAGCAAGACAGAAATGTGGGGGACAGACAGAGAAAAGCAAAGGGGGACAGTGGCAGGGATAGGGGAAGGGAAAGGTATTTAGTCTCGTCAACTATGAAAAACGGCCAAATGACTAAAAATGGATAGGACCTAATGTCTTGTTGACAGAACCAAATGTTCGGTCGGTATTGACAAAACCAAATGGTATTTAGTCCCGTCAACTATGAAAAATGGCCAAATGACTAAAAATGGATAGGACTTGATGTCTTGTTGACAGAACCAAATGTTCGGTATTGAATAATCTAGCATCCAATAACAGAGGGACTGAAGCCTTGGTTATATATATATATATATATACTTGACCTGATTAGAAGCATCCATACGAAAACCAACTAAAATCCACAAGTAAGAAAAATAGTATCAAGACATAATTGAATGTGTAATTTGAAAGATGAACATGAACGTTATACTTGTTATTCATTCAACCTTTCAGGTATTGATTATTCTGTTCAGAAAAGCATTCAACAGGTCAGAAAGTTGACAAAGTGAATGGATTAACCATAATAGGAAAACAACCACACTTACCTGTAGAGGTAAAACTATCCGCCAAAGAGTCCTTAACAAGTAGTAACGGGAGGACAAATAAAAAATGTCGAAGGGGAATATCAAAACCATCACAACAGCCAAGTACAAGAGGACCTGCAATAATGAGATTGTTAACTGAATACATTTCCAATGTCATAAAAGTGGTCAACAAGAAGGGGTGTACTTTCCCCCATCATACATGGTTATATAAACATAACATTTGGAACAGAACATGATAATTTTCATTAAAATTAAACCATATGCATTACTCATAAAACTTATACTATAAAAAATTTTCACGACCTCTCCTTCTAGTTAAATATGTAACCATATCAGCTTCAAAATTAAGAACTCAAACACAATAGTACTATTGTTAGAATCCACATATATACTCCTAGACAATCAAAATGTTTAAACAAGAAGAAGATTATGTTTCAGATGACAATAGCAAAGTAAAGCACACAATAAGAAGCTTTCTTAATATAAATAACAATTGTCTGGGGCCATGCTTCTCCAAATCCTGCACATATAATAATTCCTCTTTCTTTATTCATTTGCTATGCATCACAGAATAGGATAAGACATATCCTCATTTCTCATGTGGTGCGCACTAGGTCACAAGAAGATGAATTTGTCTTGTTCCAATGGTAAATTCTTGTCCTTCCAAAAAGTAATGAAAAACCATGTCCTAGCTTTACAATAATAACCTTACATAATTAACTGAAAATTAACCAGCCTTTAATTTTTTTTAAAATTTGCTAATAACATATTATAATCAATATAAACATTAAAAACTAAAATTTGAAAAAAAAATTAAAATTTGAAATAATTTGAAATCAATATTGGTGAAAAAAAAAGAAGGGGCAACCAAGTGCAAGAAGCATCCTAGACTTATGGGCTCTTGGATATAAAAATGACATAATGGTATAAAATTTTAAAAGTTAACAATAATTCTGAAAACAGTGTGTGTGTGTGTATCACAATTCATTGTTATTTTACTTTTACTATTTTGTGCTATTTTCTTCAGTAAATACCTTAAACAAGAGGAAAAAAAAAAAAATAGATAAGACAAAGGGTAAGTAGCAATTTCAAAGTACTTATTTGTCTTTTGTCTTGTCTATTTGACTATTTTACGATAAACATTAGACTGGAAACTTTGTCTCACTTGTCCAAACACAACCTTCAATGCAGCTTTCTTTATGAAATTCACAATTTAACAGGCTAGTATTTTCACTGTTTTTGCAACTGTAAAGTGTCAAACGCGACACATTAAAATAGTGTCATTGTATCATGAAAAAAAAAACCATGACCTTAGTAAATCAATTAAAAATTTTTATTCCTATATAACAAAAAGCATTGTTACAGAATATTAGTATTTGATTTATATTAGGAAACAAATAGATAAAAGATAAAATTTATATAACATAGGTAGTTGATAGGGTAAATACACAGTTTGTACCTGAACTTTGAGGGATATAACAGTATGGTCCTTAAACTTCAAAATGTAACATAAAAATCCCTTAACTTTGAATTTTGTAACATAAAAATCCTCACTACTTGCAACTGCCGGTTTCCCAGTAACAAGATGACATGTCTTGTCCACGTGGGAGGTGACTCATCTATTTTCTCTCCTCTCTCATGCCACATCTTTTCTCTCTCTTTTCTCTTCTCTTTCCTCATCACTTGCGACTTACGATTTTCCTCGTCTCTCAAAAAATCCAGTGACCCATTTTCTTCACAAAATCGCAACTGTGAATCGAGTGATTCAAATTCATCTTTCTTAATAAACTCGCAACTGTGAATCGAGTGACCCACTTTCATTCTTCTTAAAAAAAATTTCGATTGTGAATCTAATGTCACTTTCATCCTTTCTTAAAAAAATTTGACTGTAAATCGAGTGACCCACCTATATCCTCTTTTGTCCCTCCCAAAGCTTAATACTTTCCATTTGTTTGCATTTGTCTTTAGTTGAAGGAAAGGGACCACAGAAAGCGAAGAAATAAGTGCAAAATGGATATTTTATTGAGTTGAAGGGGACCACAAAGAAGTTTCCACAAAAAGCTATAATGGCCGACAACAATTTTTCAGGTAAGGAACAAAAATGCAATATTTGTTTTATTCATAATTTTTAAGGAAGTTGTGAAACAAGTTGATAAAATTAGGATTTTGGCATGAACGATTAGACTTTGGCTTGTTGACATGCAAATTTCTTTTTTAGAAATTCATAAATGTTGATTGTTGTTGTGTTTCTTCAAGTGTAATTTACATACTGATTGTTGACATGCAAATTTCACATGTAGAAATTACACCACAAATCTGTGTAATTTACCCTAACTTATATACATATTGATTGGTAAATAAGGTTAATATTGTGGTATTTAGTTGAAGGTAATGAGGATTTTAGTGTGCACAAATTCAAAGTATATTTTGAAATTTAAGGACCATACTTTTTCAACTCTCAAAGTTCAGGGACATTACTTTTCTTATCTATATAGTATACATATTAATAATGATGATATCATATTTAGATAATTAAAAAACACACATCTTATAAGTTGAATATTGATTTATGCAGGTTCAAGTAACAGAAAATTATTTAATATTGCATTGCACCATAGTGGTTCTTTATGTGAGATGGGCTATTATGATGAAAAAGTTTGAATTGTTCCTAAGTTAGAAAAAGATAGAATCTCATTGACAGAGATTGATAAAATGTGTCACTTTTTACAATTAGAGGGGTGTTTGAGATATTTTTTGAAGGAGCATGATAAAGAGTATTATATGGGTTTAAATCCTTTGGAAAATGACATTCAAGTGCTTGAGATGTTTACAATAACTGAGATGGCAAGGACTGTTGATGTATATGTCCATCACATGAGTAATCATGATTTGAAAAAAAAATTTATGGTGGAAGAAAAGGCAAAAAGTATTGTTGTACTTGAATTGATTGAAGATGAGCCACATGTTTCAACTATAAGTGCAAAAAATAGAAATATTAAAGGCAAAGCAAAACAAAATGAGGAAGGTTTTAAAAGTACAAGGGTAGGGAATCAACTAATGTTAGAGTGGACTTCTTGTCATAATGGAAGTTCTTTAATAAATGAAGATGATAATGATGTCGTTGTTGAAAATGATTATTTTCATGTGCAAGGAACATTTGAAGGATTAGAATCACTAAATTTTAAGGGAGGGAAACAAATCACTAACAATTTTGATTTTAATTTTTGTGTTAGGAATGACCAAGTGCAAGTAGGGAATTTAAGGGGGGCACAAACAGGGGGATTAGAGCATCCAGATGATCACCATGTAGATACACAAACAGGAGGTTATGAACATGATGAATTTGAAAATGTGGGGGAGCAAACAAGAGGGTTAGAGAATAAAGATTTGAATGATTAAGATTACAACTTGGAAGTTGGTGATGAAGATGTGGAATCTATATTTGATGAGATGAGAGATTATGAAAATAGGGGCAGACCAAAGGGAAGTGGCAAAATGTTTATAGCCAAGGTATAGATGATAATGTGAATATACCTTCAAGTGATGGAGAATCAAATTATGCATCATCTGATGTTTTATTGACAGATTTTGATTCTGAACAAGAGGGTGGTTTTAGGTTTTCTGAGTTCAATGCTGAGAGAGATATGCAAGATCCTTCTTTTCAAGTAGGTATGCTATTTAAAAATAAAGAAGAATTTAAGTATGCATGCAAAACCTATGGTATTAAACATAGGTTTCAAATTCACTTCCCACAGAATGATCGCACACGGGTGCTTGCAAAATATTATAAATCATGTGAATGGAAGATTTATGCAAGTAAAAGAAATCTCAAAGACCCATTCAATCCTACTATGTAGATTAAGGGTGGTATCTTCACACATTCTTGTAACAAAGTTTTTAACAACTTTCATATGACATCTAAATGGTTGGCACAAATATATTTATACACTTTTAGGATGGATCCAGATTGGAGTTTGACTAGTTTGATTCAAAGAGTTAAGGACGATTAGAGTTTTAGTATCAATAGGATGAAAGCGTATAGAGCCAGACAATGGGCAATGATCAATATTCATGGGGATCATAAAGAGCAATTTGAAAAATTGTATGACTACAGGAAAGAGATTCTCATGACCAATCCAGGGACTACATTTGAGTTTTTTTTTTCTGACAGAAGGGCTTTTGAAGAACTTTACATTTGTTTAGGGCCACTAAAAAACACAGTTAATGCTGGTTGCAGGAATATGATTTCTTTAGATGGTTGCTGGCTTAAAAGCACATATGGTAGCCAACTATTATCTATAGTTGTAATTGTTCCCAATGATTGCATATTTCCAATTGCATATGCAGTTGTTAGAACAAAAAATGGACAGACATGGAAAT
>CAOGCB010280249.1:0-14979 GCA_948266635.1 Cnidoscolus chayamansa
ATTACAAAACCTTGCAGTAATTCCCATCTCCAGCTAAGGATTCAAGAACTGCTTGCATGTCATATGCATGATGAAGGTCAGATAATATAGGAAGCATATCCTGAAAATTTGCAAATGATGACATTTCTATCAATTGAGTCTGTGTATCAATATGCTTCCACAGAAGAAAAGCGCAAAGACAAGTGTTTTTCCTGCTAAGTGACTATAACATCCAGTGAAGGCCACCATTAGTTTTACCCAAAATCCAGAGAAATACAAAGATGTAGATGTGTTATACAGTGTCCAGCAAGAGAACATACCAGGAGAGCTTGTTTCTTTTTGGAATTAGAATTTACAATTAGATCCCTTGAGACCTCATTCCTTGATGAGGTTAGGTGCCTTCTTCCATTCTGTAAAACATAGTGACCACTATAAAAAGCCAGATCCAGTAAAGAAAGTAGCAGTTATGATGTGCGTGATGTTAACAATGACATTATTACCAAATAATAATTGAAAGTAAAAATAAAAATGCATTTCTCATAGAAGTGCTCTTTAAAATAAGAAGGCACCATGCACAACAGCACATGCTTACCATGCAGATGATATTTGCAACCTTCAAGTCTTTCTCTAATTCCCTGAGCAAATTCATCCCCTTCACTGGCCATAAGCAAGTATAAACATCTCATTCAAAAGTAAGGCTATAATATTCTGAACTTCTTAAAAAATTCTGGCCATACTAGAAGAGACGATGGAATTAGGGTAAGAAGTGAAAGCTCCAGTTATTTCCAACAACACAAGAGAAAAGTGATTTGAAGTAGACTTCTATTCACAAGTAAAATACTTCAAAAGAAGTCCACAAAAGAGGCACCAGCCAAATAGGGAGGAAGCAATGAGAAATGCCCTAAGGCTAGAAAAAGCAAGTTACTCCAACTGAAATAAGTAATTAGTGTAAAAATCCTATTTAATGCTGCATATGGCTCTCTGATATCATGAATGAGAAACGGAAATTATTGTTAAAACTCTAACCAAACAATTAAGCCATTATCAAACCACTGTAACATAATAAAACAGTCACAAATGTATATAGGCAAAAGCATAAGGATCTTAGACATTTTTATCATAACCATGGAATATATACATAACAACTGAAAATATATACAGACAACAAATTAGTTGACTGAAATGATTAGCCACACTGGCACCAAGACACAGCCCAGACTCTTATAGGAGGCAGCAGTAGGGAATTTTCTGCAATGGGTGAAAGCCTGACGGAGCAATGCCGCATGAAGGTAGAAGGCCTACGGGTCACAAAACTTCAAAAGAGCTACCTGAAAGGTTATAAGAACCTACCCATTACTTCATGATGCTCCCAAACTTGGTGGGATAAATGTTCTGCTACTCTATCCAATTGTGCTAACCTAAGAGCAGCCTACAAAGAGAAATAACCCATATTGATTATAGTCAAAAAGTTGCATGAGGCTTATGGAGAAAAGAGTGCCTTGTAAAAACAAAATGCAAATAACATACATTATCCATAATTTAGTCAGACAAATAGCTTTGGACACAAAATTAGGGTTAATTTCACCCATCATCCCTAAACTTAGGTGGTTGTATCCATAACGTCCTTCAACTTTAATTTGTATCATAGAACTCACTGAACTTCGATTTTAATATCTCTGAAGTCCCTATGACCTGCTATTGCCGATCTACCAATTAACTTATGTCTAAATTTTATTCATTGTCTCTAAGTTCATATAAGTGTACTACATGCGTCACTCAACTTTAAAATATATGATACAAAGCCATATATTTCAATTTAATAAGTAAATAATTTTTATAAAAAAATGCTTTTAATAATTAGATACATTATTTATTTAACTCCACAAAATTACAATGTTTTCTTTACATGTGATGTGAGATTCTATGAATTTGACAGAGGCTTATATGTGTAATATGTGCAAAAGAAAAAGCATATATATAAAAGTACATCTTTTATAAGAACATAAACATCACTTCAGCCATCCATTAGACTTGTAGAAATAGTGATCTTTTTACTAGAAGCATGGGATACCTGTTTCTCAAAATATTCCATCTCATTTTCTTCAAATGGAATCTGCTCTAAAATGTGTCTAATTGGATCAAAGTCCTGCAAAAACGTTTTGGTTTAGTAAATTACATCAAAATTCAAACTTCGTGAACAAAAGACCCTCAATGTAGATGCAACTGCTCACACTGTGTGTGATGAAGCAGGCACAAATATTATAAGCTTTTATGCTTAATAGTTATATAACCACAACAACTGTTGAAAAAGAAAAGGTGAAATAGAAAAAGTATGTTCACAAAATAAGAGAGAGGGGATGGGGGAGAGAGAACAACGAATATATCACCATCTATTAACATTCTCAGACTTGTAACATAACAAGTCAATATTGCCAATGTAGCCTCAAAAAATCTATCTCACAGAGTATACATGATTGCTCCAACAAATAAGCACTTTATCTCAACCTGCGGCATAGACATAAAAATAATTTAAAAGACATGGTTATACTAAGCAATACAAGTTACTCATCACTCTGCCTGTCTCACAAATCCATTCGCAAATCACAACCTTAAAACTGACTCCAGCTGTCTCACAACCAAAAGAATGTTTCCTAATCCTTTCCAAGGACCATTCAAGCAAGGACTCTAAAATCCAAATTACCAACTAAACTCACTCTGCTCTGTGAGTGTAATGTGGCATTCCATAATACCCATTCTGGTGCATTTATCATTATGTTCTAACTGTGTAACACTACAGTATGTAGACACATCCATTAATAAGCACCTGACAGTCCTAACCTGATACAACCTAAGCCATAATAAAGGTTGGGTTGTAGATAGAAACATATGAAGTTCATTAATCATGAATAAATTCATAGCCTGAAATTTTGTTCTAACAACCCATATCATGCAAACCAGATAAGTATGAAATCAGGATTATGCTAAAGCCTGAAATCCAGGAAGCACAAATGGATTACTTATTTCACTTGGTATGAATTCAATGGAGAATGGATTAGTTCTGGTAACTGCTGCATAAACTAAGCCCATATTTGTCAGCATTAAACACCATTCAGAGAGAACTGACAGGTCAGAAGTATAAACTTAATACAGGAAGTAGCACACATGAGATCAGGAGTTTATATTTTAGCAACTATTAAGTTCTTGAAATTAAAAGTTTGACAAACATAAGTTTGAACAAGTGATATGGCACTTAGATTCTCCTAACATTTGAATAAAAACCAGAATTCATTTCCAGTTTTCAAGTATACAACCCACACTTTTTTATCAATGGTGGAAAGTTTAAGAGACCGCATAAAGGAGGGTAGGCAATGTACACAGAAGGTAAACAACAGCTACTCCAAAAGCAAACTTTGAAGGAGAAGGGGAAAAAAAGGAAAAAGACAAAATAGTTGAAAGTCAAGATAGTGCCCAGCATCCTAGCAACTAAGTTGATATATGTGCTTAAAAAATTTTAAACAGATACAAAAGGAAGACAATCCTAAACATTCATCAAGCAATAAAGTGGTTCAGAAAAAGAACCTAAAAACTGTGCATCTCAAGCTCACCTTTCCAGCATGTGCAGCTATTCCTTGACAGAAGTAATCCTCATAGAACATAAAAAAATTCTCTAAAAAGCACCATTTCTGTTTCCTTGATATCTATCACTCCAGCATTAAATCTCGATAGCCTGAAAGACACCCCACGGGCATTCTGCTAACGCTTCACTATATTTGGACTAGAATGCCACCTCACGGAAATTAGTTTTCTGTTCTAAAATTTACAATTAATGAAATTTTATGGATCTACTTTTGGGATCCAGAATGTGAAAGAAAAAGATCATAACGAAAAGTTTGGACCACAATTCTAACTTCAAGGGGCTCAAGTGATCTTCAGAAATATGTTTACATATAGATGCAACAATTAGACATTCTATAATGCCAATGAAGGATTTATGAACCCATGATATTCTCCTCTGAGAAATTTTTTCAAATAAAATCACCAGAACTTCTTTTTTTTTCGCTACACCAACCATAGTTATATAGCAAAGAAAGAGATGGTAGAATGATACAAAATTAATAAGGAAAGGAAAGGTGACTTTTGGCTAGAAGGGAAATGTTGACTTTCGGTTTAACAATCAAAGGATAGGTGTAGCTAGGAGGCATCCTTCTTTCATATTATATCTAAAAGAATTGTTTTTAAATTAATATATATATATATATATATATATATATATATAGCATATAAATGTATACATGATACCTTAAAGATCTCAAGTTTTATTAATTTCAGAAAGAAATTTTACCAAATGAATTTCAAATTTATGGCCAAATGAAAACCATGTCAGATTAAGGCTGGCCAAAGAAATTAAGGTCATCCTCCTTGATGACATTTGAGTTGGTTACATGTCATTACTTTACTGTGAGAAATAGATAGCTGAGGCTGGTCTAAAACTATTATACACCCAAAACAAATTAATTAACAAATACATACCCATCAACTTTTCACTGAACATTAATATATCATTTGTCATGCATTCCTAGATTTTTCTTCTTCTGACTTCAGAAGAAAGTACCACAAACCAAGTAGTGTACAAGGGAGATCAAAGCTTTGGCAAATATCTAATACCCACTTTTCTAAATATATTAATATGGAGTTATGGACACAAAGTGCTACCAACCCATTTATAACCAAAACTTATTTATGAAATGTACAACGTCATTCCACGTAGCCATGTCCAATGTACCAAAGAGACAAAGTAAAACCATCTTCTTCTAATGTCATTATAAACAGCATTTTTATTGAGGTTAATCAAGGTTGATGTTCTTTTTTTAGGTTCCATTGTGCTATGGGTATTTTCAACATTTTCTTACTTCCTTTACATGATAGCTTTATATTATCATTTACAGGCTTTTCTTTTATATATAAACTTAACCTTGCTCATTTTGGATGGTCCAAATCCATCAAAATTCAGAAAGTCCCTTTTTTTTTTCCCTTCAAATTATAAGGCATACATAAAATTGTAAGTTAACGGTACCATATATGTCACATTCTTTCAAATATTTAGATTTTAGAATGAAATTCATTCTCTTGTATTACATAAAGCCAGGTGAGCTGACAAATACATATATATAGTGAGTTGCTTCAATACTTCACGCTAATACATGAAAGTGATGGCAAACTTTATAGGAACAAACATAAAAGATATCTCGGCTTCTAAAATGTCAAATAAGGATATAAAAAGAAGGGCAGATGTAAATCATTAAAGATGTAAATCACGTATAAACCTCTTCATAGAAGCCCTCTTCTAATTTCTCTGCTACTTGAACATGTGATTTGCACCCATATATTGAGGGTAATTCTTCAGAACTTGATGGAAGACTAAATCGCTGATGAGGAGGCAGTCCAGCCAGAACATGTGCAACAGCTGCAGCTGCCGCAACTCGAGCTGGGACCTATTAAAGGAACACGAGTTAAATGAGGATATTGCAAACTTTTTCATTGTCAAACTAGAGTTGCATAAAAAATCTATCAAAATGTAGCATAATCCAAATGCACAACTCCCCAACTGGCCAACTCAAATCACGTATTCTTACAGAGTTAAGATCGCGTTCACTCAATTATTCTAAAAATAGAAACACTCTATATGCACTTATTTGCATTAAGATTTCTAATAAATATCAAAACAATATAACCTACTTCTGCATGCAGTTCAAAGAGACTAGAATGAAATAAAACAAGCATAATTCGAGCTGGTGAAAAGGTCACCGTAAAAGCACTTCTATTGTATCTATCATTTTATTCTCTACTTTGACACTTTTAGATTATCATTGTCCATATTTTACTCGATGAAGTTCTAAAAGCTTTAATCAGACTGCTTTGTATTTAATTAATGGAAAAAAATTCCACGATCTAATCAAAATCACTTATCTTCTGATTAAGTGAATTAGAAGAAATCAAGCTACATTCCATGCACAAAGACTTTACCTCAGGGCGATCAGAGGTCGAAGGCAAGAGACCAAGCGATCTAGCAGAACGAACAGAGCTCAAAATTCTCTCTCCGACCTTGGACAAATCCATTCCACCTCCTTGAAACAATAAAAAAAGAGAACAAGGAGAAAATCCTAGAGCTGCCGAATCCACCAGCTTCGCTCAAATCAGCATGGAAGAGAAAGAAGATTTCCAGAGGGCAGCATTTCAACTGCGAATCACCAGGATTATCCCCATTGAATCGTCCATTGAGATTTAGAAGAACTGTATATGATTCTTCTCTGTTTTTTGGAGAGTCTTGAGATCGGAGAAGTGAAATGTCTATGATTTTGATAGGCTGTGTTTGGATGGTTGCTTTGCTTTGCTTTAGGCGTATACTTTGTTGCTGTCAATGACTTTGACTTTTTAGAGCTAATATAACTAAGTATTAATTGTGACCTGAAGCTATTTTTCCCTTTAGAGAGGGCCTTGACTTCAATCGTATAAACTTGATTTATTTAATGCTCTGTTTGGCCATTCATGTCCCTGCGAGGATGATCTGTAGGATAAATTATTTAAATTATTATATAACTTTTGTGTAATTCGGCAATTCCCGCCAAATTCGCTAGATATTTATTTTTTTAATTTATATAAAATAATTATTTTTTTTATTTTTTTAATTTTGACTTTTAAAATTATTAATTATTTAGTATTTATTTTTTAAAATCATTAATTATTCAATTATTCTGATTAATAAAAAAAATATTAAATATTTTATTTTAAATTAATTTTAATATTTAATTATTTAACTTATAAAAAATTAAAATCACATCTATTTAATTTATTACTATTTTAAATATAATAATACATGGTAGATTAATTTAAAATTTTAATTTTAATTTGTGTAATTTTTGTAAAGAAAAATATGTTTGACCGGACAATCAACTGAGTGAAGAATAAACAGTAGACAGGTGTAATGACTCGTTTGTTGCCTTGTTAATTAATAATAAAACAACTGTTTTCAATCAAAACCATTCATCTCCAACACCAGACCAGCATCACCCAAACCAAGCAGCAGATCGTTTCCACTTCTCCTTCCATAACGGATCGCACCATCATACAAATGGCTCCTATTCCGACGGAAAACGGCGTCGACGACCGGGAAGAGGACGAGGAGGACGAGGAGGAAGAACCAAGGCTCAAGTATCAGAGAATGGGAGGTAGTATTCCAACGCTACTATCCAATAATGCGGCTTCGTGTATTGCGGTGGCCGAACGCATGATCGCTCTTGGAACACTAGACGGCACCCTTCATATCCTTGATTTCCTTGGCAACCAGGTGATTAGTTATTAATAATTGAGTGAGCTGTGAAATCGTTGAAATTGATGTTTCTTGGATCTCAATTTGGATTGGAATTTTTATTTTCGGGAGAATTCAGCTCAGCTTTAGGGACTTAGGCTTGTTTGGTACTTTCAATAATTCTTATTTATTGTATGTATGTATTTATTGCATTATAATCTCAAATTTTTATTTTGTTTATAGTTTGCTCGCTTTCCAGCTTGTCACTATGTCAAACCAGGTGTTTTCACATTTTTTCTTGTCTTCATGAAACGACTTATAGCTGTTATAGATATTATTTTAGTTTCTGAAATCTAAATTCTTCGAAAGGGAAAATTTTGTTTCTTCGCATAAAAATGATCAAAACATGATTGATTATCGGATTTAGCTTCAGCAACCAATTAATGTGCTTTTCCTTTTGTTTTATAAATGAGTAAATTACACGAAATATATACAAGTTTACGCCTAAGCTCGCTCACTTTGTCTCTCTATTCTGAACAGTTCTTGTTTTGTGATCATCTAAAACACTTTCCCATATAGGATACCCAAAATACCATAATATGATGTGTGTAATATATGCAGCTTTTTACAAGATATTAGTAAATTGTGAAAAATTTATAAGCTTGCTTCTTACCTCCACACATCCTTGTCAGCGAATGAAACCAATTACTCCTTGCCTTACAAGTTTTGGTGGTAAATGCAAAATGCTTTCTATATAACAACTTTTATTGTCTATCACATTTTTATTGACAATCCATAGCACAGTTGTTATTGGGCCAAAATTAAAGTATTTTTTAACTGTGTTATTGATTTATTGCTTTTCAGGTTAAGGAATTTCCCGCTCATACTGCTGCAGTCAATGACCTTAGTTTTGATATAGAAGGTGAATATGTAGGAAGCTGTTCAGATGATGGGTCTGTTGTAATACATAGCCTTTTTACTGATGAGAAAATGAAGTTTGATTATCACCGTCCAATGAAGGCTATTGCTTTGGACCCTGAATATTCTAGAAAAACATCTAGAAGATTTGTAGCTGGTGGTTTAGCTGGTCATTTGTATCTTAATTCGAAGAAATGGCTGGGGTATGGAGACCAGGTCAGTACAAGTTCACTGTTTCATAATCTATATATAAATTGCTTGGTCAAATTTTCAGTTCTTCATGCTGCAAATTAATGCATTTTCCAGGTTTTGCACTCTGGTGAAGGCCCAATACATGCTGTAAAGTGGAGAACAAGTCTCATTGCATGGGCTAATGATGCAGGCGTGAAAGTTTATGATGCTTCCAATGATCAGCGAATTACCTTCATTGAAAGACCACGAGGAAGCCCACGTCCTGAGCTTTTGGTCCCTCACTTAGTTTGGCAGGTTAGTCAAATCACAGGTATCTCGAGTCCAAGCAACTTCACCGTCTTTTTTCATTACTATATTTATCTGTTTTCTTTTATACTTTTGTAGTTATAAAATTTACATGAGCTTTTTGTTTTTCCCGAAATCCATGCTTAATCTTTCTTTTTTTTTGGTTCCTTTCTATCACATCCAGGATGATACCCTGTTGGTCATTGGATGGGGAACATCTGTGAAAATTGCATCAATAAGAACAAAGGAGCATAAAGGAACCAATGGGACATATAGGCAAATTCCAGCAGCTAGCATGAACAAGGTTGATATTGTGGCATCTTTTAATACCGGCTATTATATTTCAGGAATTGCTCCTTTTGGTGATTCTTTGGTTGTTCTAGCTTATATTCCTGGAGAAGAAGACGGGCAGAAGGAATTTAGCAGCACCATTAGACAGGTATTTCACCAAAGGCAATCATGCTCTGTGAAGCATATGAATTGCTTCTTTTTTTTACCTAGCACTGTTTAAGTGCTAAATAACAGAGAAGATGTATGAACTGTCACTTTGCTAAGTTGCTAATTGTCTTCATCTTAAATTTTTGGTTTGCCACCTTTCTACCAACATGACAGAAGTACATTTTGTTAGGTGGGTGCTCGGTTTGGGTTAGGATAGAAAAAGAAGAAGAAGAGAAAGAATATAGAATTTCGAGAACTGGAGAATGAGAAGATAGAATTTAGCTCTTAAATTTCATATCATTCTCTGTACAGCTTTCTACTTAATATACTAGTAGAAATTCTAGAGTTTTCTGCCTAACAACCTCTCAAAAATCTCCTCTCATACTGTTATTCCCTACCAGCTCATAGCTAACAACTGTTAACAACTTTTGCCAGCTCATTTATTTAGTTTCCTACACTTATTGTATGTGACACATTTTTAATAGGAGATCATGCTGTATATGAAGATTCAATGGTATAAGGTTATTCTGGTCTTCTAGAATGGCTAGCATCATTTTGTCTTCATGCTTTTAGAGTTTATGTTCCAGCATACAGGCTTTTGCTTTATTTGTCGAATGTGGTTAATACTACTATTTCTTCTTTTCTTTTTCTTACTTCTCTGCATATTATAAGCAGGGTAATGCACAGAGACCAGAAGTACGTGTCGTTACATGGAATAATGATGAACTTGCAACAGATGCCCTACCTGTGCATGGATTTGAGCATTACAAGGCAAAGGACTATTCTCTTGCTCATTCTCCTTTCTCAGGTTAACATTTTTTAATTTGAAGTTGGTGGTTTTTTGTATGCTAGATGATCTACATTTAAATATTTATGATACTTTTCACGTGAATGAAGGCAGCAGCTATGCTGGTGGTCAATGGGCTGCTGGTGATGAACCATTGTATTACATTGTATCACCAAAGGATGTGGTGATTGCAAAACCAAGGTTAGTATTAATTGTTCCAAAAATTTGTCATGCCTTATTTTGGAAAATGCATATGGTTTTCAGACTTCTGCTCCAATTTGGTTATAACTTATTTATAGATGCACACATAAGCACATACATATATTACTGTACAACATTTGAAAGATATATCAAAATCACCATCACCCTTTCATTTGTAACTTGTGTCAGGAACTGTAATGCAATAGCAGTGTAAAAATAATTAAGTACCTGGATGTTGTTATGATAGGACTAATGAAATTCAGGAATTTGTAATGTAGAATAGCAAAAAACAGTAATTTAGGTGAGAAATTAGGATAGAAAAGTAGATGAGAAGAAGAGAATACAGAATTTTAGGGAGAGATAGGAAGAGAATGCTGGTTGGTTAATTCTTGAATGATTTTATTATGAATACAGAATTCTATTTATAGGACAAGAATTCGGTAACTGCCACTAACAAACTCTAACAACCTTGACTGTTAGTCAATCTATTTCCCCTCCATTGACTTAGTCAACCTTATTTCCCTCAATTCTCATCCTCCTTCCTCCTATTATTCCTTTTACATCTCCTATACGTGACAAATGTCTTGATGTCATTATCACAATTTGTTTCCGTTCTTGATTTAGGGTGAAAAATTGGGGTACGCTTTTATTTCCTGAGTGCCTACTTGTTGTTCACTGGTTTCTGGGTCTTTTTGACATTGGAAGTACTATATCTTATGATAAACATGGTTTAGAAATTTGGACTGAAATGATTAGAGCATCTCTTTTTTTTTTTTTTTATAAATGATAAGAATTTGGATTTGGTGGACACCCTAATACCTAATAGGTGATTAGTATTGTTTTTTTCTATTACTTTCTGTTGATGTGTTTGTGAACTGAATAAAATATTAAATCACGAAGTGCTACTTGTAGATGTATGGTAGGAACAAATTATAGTTTCTTAGATTTCTTTTCCAGGTAAAAAATCTAGAATGGAAGTGAAATCCAACAATTACATTGGACAAAATGATAGTGAGATATTCAATTCAGCACTTGGATAACATTTGTTTTCGATCAGGCGTTTTTGGTTATTTGACCCTTCAATTGTTAGATAACAGAGTAGTCAGGTTGTGTGGGACCCACAAAATTATTAAATATCAAAATAAAAAAAAAAAAGAACTTGAAAAAGGGAAAGAAAAAAAAAGTATAATTCATCTAAATGCAGAAGCAGAAAAACATTAACAATGCAAGGAAGAAAAGAAAATAACTAAAATAATTCATGAAGAATTAAAACAAAAATCTCAAAATGGCAAGCGGTTGGCAGCGAAGAAAACTTGGAGAATCCATTTGAAAGGCCATGGCGTGATGCTTGTTCACATATAGAACCCAAGAACCCATACTTGGATCCTCCATTTTCAGCAAATTCCTTCAGTGCTTGATGAGGTTTTGAGACCAAAAGATGGACGAAGAAAGCAACCGAAGACTACCCATCTGATGAAAGAGGTTAGAACAATGCCCAGAACCATCATTATTGAAATTGAATCCTAGTTGGTCCAGCTCAAAACCCTTGACTGAAGGTGGATTGTTTGGGGCAAGCGATACTTTTCAAGACTAAAATCAAGTGAACAATGACCTTCCAATGGAGCGCATATCTCAAAGCTCACGCCTTCATTTTCGTTATCACATCCACTCAAACTCAAAGCACCAGCCCCACCTTGTCTTACTTGACCATAAGCTCACCGACTTCAGATTATGCCAATCTGCTCTCTGAAGCTACTGTTCCGTTGCTTCCAAGTCTGCAATTGACTATAATAATTGTTGATTGTTTGACTCATTGGATGTCCTGGACCCCTGGTTTTAATTTTAGGTTTATGACACTAGGCATTTCTTTTTCCTTTTTTCTAATTTCAACAATATTCAGATGAGTTTTTTTTTTATAATTTTTATACAAGTTATTTTTAATACTTTTTGACCCCACAAAACAGCTCACTGTCCCTCAATGACAATTTATGATACTGGGACAAAATGGGCTCCACAAAACAAAATCTCACCGTCATTTAATGACAATTTATGGAAGACAAATTGGTTACTTAACAAAAAAACAAGAAGTAAGTTCCTGATTTAATAGAAAAAATGGTTCAAGAGCTGAATTGCATCTCAATATACTTTAAGAGCTAAAATGAGTTTCTTTTTGCCAATTATGTTGCATTCATAAAAAGTTGAATTCTACTTCATGAGATTTGATCAGTAATATTTTCTTAACATTTAGATAGTTTGGAAAATTATTCGTGGCTTTGATGAAATAGCTTGAGTTTTGATTGAAACAAAGTGATGTGTACTATTCCATTGTTCTGGTTTCTAGAAGGTGTAACCTATTGGGATCCTAAATAGAAGTCTTGAAAAAAATACGATGTTCTGTTAGGGATGCTGAAGATCACATCGCATGGCTTCTACAACATGGTTGGCATGAAAAAGCTCTAGCAGCAGTTGAAGCAGGTCAGGCTCGAAGTGAACTCCTTGATGAGGTATAATTTTCTCTTATTATGTAGAGCTTTTTTCTGTTTTTATATGTATCCCACAAGTATATGGATTTTTTTTTCCCATGGATATACTATGCAAGTTTGGACCTAGTAGTCGACATTTGTGGAAGGAATGAGCCAAGCTTTACTAAAAACGAAGACCTGAGGTCCACGTTTTAGTCAAGACTGGCTAGGGTTGGGCTCAAATTCATGAACTTGAGCATGTCCTAAGGGAAAGGGAAAAATAAAAGAAAAAGGCAAAGGCTGGGCCAAACTCTGAATTTATTTGGTTACTACTAAAAACTTATTTATTTTTTATAATTATATATAAATATGAATGCATAAATTATTATATTACATAAGTTCTGCTATAATACACATTTTACAAATATATATTGTAATGTATAATTGAAATACATATTACTACATCTTAATATATCTTACGTAAAAAAATCTGAATGTCTCCTTTGGTCAAGCCAGACTCGGTTTCAAACTCCTCAGGCCTAAAAGTTAACCCAGCTCTAATCTTTGGTGGGGCTAAGCCCTTTAGTTTCTATGTTAACTGAGTCTGCATTAGGCTTAATGGGGTCTGCTACATGACCAGGTGGGATCTAGATATCTTGATCATTTGATTGTGGAAAGGAAATATGCTGAAGCTGCATCTTTGTGTCCCAAATTGTTACAAGGATCTGCATCAGCATGGGAGAGGTAAATAAAGCAACTATTACTAAATATTCCCCTATTCCTTGTTAATAATTGACTGTGGGTACCGTTTTTGCAGGTGGGTTTTCCATTTTGCTCATCTCCGTCAGCTTCCTGTATTGGTTCCATATATACCAACAGAAAATCCAAGATTGCGTGATACTGCTTATGAGGTATTTATCTATCCTGTTTTGCCTTTTCTGATATGACAGCTCATGATCAAGGTATCTTACTGTTTTCCTTGCCATAGGTTGCTCTTGTAGCACTGGCGACAAATTCATCTTATCATAAGGATCTTTTGTCATCTGTTAAATCTTGGCCACCTGTGATTTATTCTGCATTACCTGTTATTTCTGCAATAGAACCTCAGCTAAACACCTCTTCCATGACTGATGCACTTAGAGAGGTCAGACTAAGTTTTCTGCTTGCATTTGAATGGAAATAATAAATCAACTCCAACCTATCTTTAATCAGTCTGCATTTATAATCAGGCACTAGCAGAGTTATATGTAATTGATGGGCAATATGAGAAAGCCTGTACACTTTATGCTGATGTAAGTATTTTCATTGTATTCTTATTTTCCTACAACACTACAATTATATCTGCATGAATGTTCTGGAAAAGCAAATATTTCATCAATTTAATAATTCTGACATTTTTTTATTAAGTGTTCTACTGGTTTTTGTTTTTCAGCTTATGAAACCAGATATATTTGAATTCATTGAAAAACACAGGTTACATGATTCTATTCGGGAAAAGGTATGACTGCAAAATAAATTGAAATGGCTATGATGTCTTTCACTTCTCTATTTGAAAGTTTAGTATAAAGTAGACAGAGCAATTTGTTCTTTTCCAAATATTTTTCTCATGCCAGTTTTTCTTGTGCTTGTGTAGGTTGTCCAATTGATGATGCTGGATTGCAAGCGTGCTGTTCCTTTGTTTATTCAAAACAAGGACTTAATTCCTCCAGCTGAAATTGTCTCACAACTGCTGGCTGCCAGAAGTAAGTGCGATTCAAGATATTTCTTGCATGTATATCTTCGTTCACTATTTGAGGCAAATCCACATGCTGGAAAGGATTTTCATGATATGCAGGTATGAGAAGGATGTTCATTAGGCACAGTATTTTTCTGATCGAATATTGTTTTAATAACATAGCTTTACTTCCTGATTTTGAAGACTTTATAAACTCAGCATTAAATTGAAGTGAGGTGAGGTGAACATATAAAAATGTATCATAGATTTTATGTCCTGGCAGTTTCTTTGGGCTGTAATGAAAGTATATAAATTGGATATAGCCACTTGTCAAATTAATGTAGCTTCTGCATCGTAATTCACCAATTCATGTCAACTCTTGTCTGTATCACACAAAAGTGGGTATTTTCATATATAGATGGACATGATTGTTTGTGTCACTCCAAAAACTAAGCATGAGTCAGTTCAGTTATGATGCCAGATATATGATAACAACACGCAGAATTGATTTAGTAAGAATGCCATGTTGGGTTGATGTGCACATCCCATTAGTATGACTTTATAACCTGATAACTCCTGTAGGAGGGTTAATGCATGACATAACAATTATTTTCTGTTAGAATTGTGTCAATGTACATGAGTGCACTTGACTTGAGGCATAGCCAAGTTCCATTACTGCCACCTGTAATTGATGCAT
>CAOGCB010280523.1:0-17327 GCA_948266635.1 Cnidoscolus chayamansa
CCGGCGACCTATTTCTGGAAACTCCGTCTACTCTCTCATACATAAGCCTGTGGACGATGATGAGACTACCCAGAAGCTCTCTCATGCATTGCCTTTTCCTCTGTGCCTAGTCAATGTTACATGCTTTGCCGTTTTCTTCTATGTTGTTTTTTTTTCTACTTGCACGTTGGCGTGACAAGATTCGCACCTCTACTCCTCTGCATGTTATCACTCCCTCCGAACTTGCAGCTATTGTTGCTTTGGTTGCTTCCTTGATTTACCTTCTTTCCTTCTTTGATCTCGTCTTTGTCCACTCCTTCATCTTACGCCCTCCTATCGATATGTGGGCTATTGATGTTGATGACGAGGAGCAGCCGGAAGGGATTCTTGATTGCTCTCTTTCTTCATCCCCACTGTCACTCCCAATTGTTTCTTCTCCAAGACCACCCAACACTTTCGTCATTCCTTCTCCGAAGTCGAAAGCATTCCAGGATATCCCATTTTCGACGACAGGAAATACTACTGCTTTCGCCGATGAAGATGAGGAGATCATCCAATCTGTTGTGGCCGGAATTATCCCTTCTTATTCCCTCGAGTCTAAATTAGGGAATTGCAAGCGCGCTGCTGCAATCAGGCGCGAGGCCTTGCAGAGAATAACCGGTAAGTCGCTCGATGGGTTACCACTTCACGGCTTCGATTACGAATCAATCTTGGGACAGTGCTGCGAGTTGCCAGTTGGATACGTCCAAATTCCCGTAGGAATTGCTGGACCTTTGCTGCTAGACGGCAAGGAATACTCTGTTCCCATGGCTACCACCGAAGGGTGTTTGGTAGCAAGTTCCAATAGGGGTTGCAAGGCCATTCTCTTATCTGGTGGAGCCACAAGTGTCCTGTTGACAGATGGGATGACCAGAGCACCTGTCGTTAGGTTTGGGACAGCAAAAAGGGCAGCCCAGTTGAAGTTGTATTTGGAGGATCCTGCCAATTTCGAGATTCTGTCCACATCTTTTAACAAATCCAGCAGATTTGGCAGGCTTAAAAGCATCAAGTGCGCTATTGCTGGGAGGAACCTATACATGAGATTCTGTTGCAGCACTGGTGACGCTATGGGCATGAATATGGTTTCTAAAGGTGTCCAGAATGTTTTGGATTTCCTGCAGAACGATTTCGCTGACATGGATGTCATTGGCCTTTCTGGTAAGTTCTTGTTTACCTTTTCTTTTGTTATTATGCTCGATCGATTCTGATTCAGAATCAATCGGAATAAATTGGCATGCACTCTGTTACAAACATCAGGTAACTTCTGCTCGGATAAGAAGCCGGCAGCTGTGAACTGGATTGAAGGAAGGGGCAAGTCCGTGGTGTGCGAGGCCATAGTCAAGGGAGATGTGGTGAAGAAGGTCTTGAAGACGGAAGTGGAAGCCTTGGTCGAGCTTAATGTGCTCAAGAACCTCACTGGTTCAGCCATGGCTGGAGCTCTAGGTGGGTTCAATGCTCATGCCAGTAACATAGTAACTGCAATCTACATAGCTACCGGCCAAGATCCTGCACAGAACGTAGAAAGTTCTAACTGTATCACCATGATGGAAGCTGTGAATGGTGGACAGGATCTTCACGTCTCTGTGACTATGCCATCTATTGAGGTAATTAAGTCTAGCAGATTTTTGCATTGAAAAGAAGAAATTCAGAAATTTGAATTAATGGGATTTTTACTGCACAGATTAATTTGTCTAATGAGTGTCGAATATTTGAAGGTTGGTACTGTTGGAGGAGGTACACAGCTTGCATCGCAATCAGCATGCTTGAACCTACTTGGGGTGCAGGGAGCTAGCAAAGAGAGCCCAGGAGCTAACTCAAGAGTTCTAGCTTCCATAGTTGCTGGCTCTGTTCTTGCTGGAGAGCTATCTCTCATGTCTGCAATTGCTTCTGGAAAACTAGTGAAGAGCCACATGAAGTACAACAGAGCTAGCAAAGAGGCTGCTAATGGGCTTTGTTCCTAATAAAATAAAATAAAAAAATATAATTACTGTTCTTCTGTATACTCTTTTCTCATATCAGTTTTAAGTAAGAAAAAGAAATATTCTACAAATTGTATACGATCAATAATCACAAAGTCTAGTACCATGTTATACCCAACCATTAATGTCATTGTTAAAAATCAGGAGGGATTTAATGGTGATGGTTGGCGATGGTGAGTTTGAAAATTTGAAAGAATGGGAATTTGCCAATTTGGTGTTTGTTATAATGTCAATGTTAGTGTTGGTTGACTTGCATGAGGTTCATTTATGTTGTCACCTAAATTTAGCTGTGGATAAGGATACCCACCATTTTCTTTTGAGCTAGTAATTGTCCGTTCCATTTTTCCTTGTCTAATTTTAAGGGTTAATAATCCTCATAAGTTTGATAAATGACACCACAATTGCTGGTTGCTTTGTACCATTGCTCAAGTACTAATAATAATACTATATATGATGTGCAAAATTAAATAAAATAAATTGCTATTACATCAAGGTTTGTTTGATATATATATATATATAATTTCATTCGACTAAACCCTAATTTTTTTTTTTTGAAAGATGTAAACCCTAATTAATTAACAGTTTCTTTAGAAGCGTTTAATTTATACAACATTTTCATATATATTAGAAGTCGGATGAAGAATAAATAAAAGAAATTGTAAGGTAGAAGATGAAGGCAAGAATAGTGATTCAAATATAGCAATAAGTGTCAGATGAGACAGCCAAGAAACAAACTTATGCATCTTCTCCATAAATTGATCTCCTTGAAACCCGTAAGCACCACCCATACATAATAATTTGGACTTGGTCTTTCACCGTTGATACCATCTTCTTCTCCTCCTTTCTTTCTCGGGTCTTTCTTTCTTTCTTTTACCAAACATGTTCAGTTGTTTTTACCAAATTTCTGATTCCATGATCTAATCTGCATTTGCAAATGCTTACATGCATTCCTGCTCCATGCAAGAAATCCAAGAATTTTATATATAAGGTTACGCCGACTTTTACTTAAATAATGGCTTCCTTGTCTTCCCAACCTTCTAAGAAAGCCATACGTAATCCTGGAGCCTCCCAGGGAAGAAGTCCTTCCACTGGGCAAACCGTCAAATTTGCAAGAAGAACTTCTAGTGGTCGCTACGTTAGTCTTTCCAGAGAAGATCTTGATATGTCTGGAGAGATATCAGGTGACTACATGAACTATACTGTACACATTCCTCCAACACCAGACAATCAGCCAATGGATACGTCCGTGGCCGTGAAAGCTGAGGAGCAATATGTATCCAATTCTCTATTTACAGGTGGATTCAATAGTGTAACACGTGCCCATCTCATGGACAAGGTGATAGAATCTGAGGTTACACATCCTCAGATGGCTGGAGCCAAAGGCTCTTCTTGTAAAATGCCTGCTTGTGATGGTAAGGTCATGAAGGATGAGAGAGGGAATGATGTGATCCCTTGTGAATGCAGGTATCAACAAGTTGTTTTCTTTCTTCATCCCAACTTCCTATACTACTTTCCTTTTCCATTTATGACTGTGTGCTTTTCTAGGTTCAAGATTTGCAGGGATTGTTATCTGGATGCCCAAAAGGAGACTGGTTTATGTCCAGGATGCAAGGAGTCTTACAGAGTTGGAGATTATGACGACGATGTTCCTGATTTTTCTAGTGGAGCACTACCTTTGCCTGCTCCTAATAAAGGTGATAACATGACAATGATGAAGAGGAACCAAACTGGAGACTTCGATCACAATCGGTGGTTGTTTGAAACAAAAGGTACTTATGGTTATGGTAATGCCTTCTGGCCTCAGGATGAGTATGGCGATGATGGGGATGAAGGGTTTAAAGGAGGCATGGTAGAAAATTCGGATAAGCCTTGGAAACCCCTTAGTCGCAGAATATCAATGCCAGCAGCCATTATGAGTCCATATAGGTAATATATTACAGGATTATTTTTTCTTTTTTTCTTACATTGGAAATAAATTTGATTCTTTCTACTGCATTGTATTGAAATGAAGATAATAACTGTGCAGATTGTTGATCCTAGTTCGACTTGTGGTTCTAGTATTCTTCCTGAATTGGAGAGTTAACAATCCAAATGAAGATGCGAGATGGTTGTGGATTATGTCAGTGGTATGTGAAATATGGTTTGCCTTCTCCTGGATGTTGGATCAAATTCCCAAGCTTTCCCCTGTCAATCGTTCCACTGACCTTGAAGTTCTTCGTGAGAAGTTTGAAATGCCATCACCCTCTAATCCCACAGGCCGTTCTGATCTCCCTGGAATAGACATGTTTGTGTCCACTGCAGATCCTGAGAAAGAACCACCACTTGTCACTGCGAACACTATCCTTTCAATTCTAGCAGTTGATTATCCTGTAGAGAAGGTTTCTTGTTATATATCTGATGATGGAGGTGCCCTCCTTACTTTTGAGGCAATGGCCGAGGCTTGCAGCTTTGCTGATCTATGGGTTCCATTCTGCAAAAAACATGATATCGAACCAAGAAATCCTGATACTTACTTTAGCTTAAAAGTTGACCCAACTAAGAACAAGAGCAGGACTGATTTTGTGAAAGACAGGAGACGAATAAAGAGAGAGTACGATGAATTTAAGGTAAGAATCAATGGACTACCAGACTCGATTAGGAGGAGATCAGATGCTTTTAATGCAAGAGAGGAAATGAAAATGTTGAAGCACATGAGGGAGAGCGGAACTGACCCTTCAGAGCCTATAAAGATCCAAAAGGCCACTTGGATGGCTGACGGCACACACTGGCCTGGAACTTGGGCTTCACCTGCTCCTGAACATTCCAAAGGTGACCATGCTGGAATTCTTCAGGTAGCCCTCCTCTCTTTTTCTTTGGCTTCAATTGTGGAAATGAAGATAAATATGAAATCCATTTCCATCTTATAATGGATGCAGGTTATGCTTAAGCCCCCAAGCCCAGACCCACTAATGGGAGGTGCAGATGACAAGATTATAGATTTCACAGATGTTGATATACGTCTTCCTATGTTTGTGTATGTCTCCCGAGAAAAGAGACCAGGCTATGATCATAACAAGAAAGCTGGTGCCATGAATGCCTTGGTACGAGCATCTGCAATTTTATCTAATGGTCCTTTCATCCTCAACCTTGATTGTGATCACTATATCTATAACTGCCAAGCCGTCAGAGAGGGAATGTGTTTTATGATGGATAGAGGTGGTGAAAACATCTGCTACATTCAATTCCCTCAGAGATTTGAAGGCATTGATCCTTCTGATCGATATGCTAATCATAATACTGTGTTTTTCGATGGACAAATGCGTGCCCTTGATGGAGTGCAGGTATATGATGATGATATTTCATAGTTATCATTTGTTTGAAATTTCTAAGAAATAAGAATGAATCTTTCTTACTTGATAATCACAGGGTCCAGTTTATGTGGGAACTGGTTGCATGTTCAGAAGGTTTGCATTGTATGGATTTGAACCTCCAAATCCTGAAAAGTACGAACAGAAGAACAACAATGGTTCTGAAACTCGTCCTTTGACAGCTACAGACTTTGACCCTGATCTTGATCTCAATCTATTGCCTAGGCGGTTTGGGAATTCTACAATGTTGGCCGAGTCTATACCCATTGCTGAATACCATGGCCGACCCCTTGCTGATCATCCTGCTGTCAAGTATGGACGTCCACCTGGTGCTTTAAGGGTACCTCGTGAACCACTTGATGCCACTACTGTTGCTGAAGGTGTCTCAGTAATTTCTTGCTGGTATGCATTTCTTGATTTCCTTTCAACTCTATAGAGAATACAATAAACAATATGGAATTGAGATCTATAAATCTCTACAGGTACGAGGACAAGACTGAATGGGGTGATCGAGTGGGATGGATTTATGGTTCGGTTACAGAAGATGTGGTGACAGGTTACCGTATGCACAACCGCGGATGGCACTCAGTCTACTGTGTGACAAAGCGAGATGCATTTCGTGGATCAGCTCCGATTAACCTCACTGATCGACTCCACCAAGTGCTCCGTTGGGCTACAGGATCTGTTGAGATTTTCTTTTCTAGAAACAATGCCTTTCTTGCCTCTAGAAAGCTCAAAATACTTCAGCGCCTTGCCTATCTTAATGTTGGCATCTACCCTTTCACTTCTATATTCCTGATCGTTTATTGCTTCCTGCCTGCTCTCTCCCTTTTCTCAGGATTCTTCATTGTGCAACAGCTTAGCATTGCATTTTTAGTCTACCTTTTAACAATAACCTTTTGCCTCATCGCTCTTGCTATCCTGGAACTGAGATGGTCTGGCATAGGATTGGAAGAGTGGTGGAGGAACGAACAATTCTGGCTCATCTCAGGGACAAGTGCTCACTTGGCTGCTGTTGTGCAAGGTCTTCTCAAGGTGATTGCAGGGATTGAAATTTCATTCACATTGACTTCCAAGTCTTCAGGAGATGACAATGATGATATATATGCAGAATTATATTTAGTAAAGTGGACTTCTTTGATGCTTCCACCAATTGTCATTGCAATGACCAATATAATTGCCATTGCCTTTGCATTTATAAGGACCATTTACAGCACAACTCCACAATGGAGTAAGTTCATAGGTGGAGCTTTCTTTAGCTTCTGGGTTTTGGCTCATTTGTATCCTTTCGCTAAAGGTTTGATGGGAAGGAGGGGGAAGACGCCAACAATTGTGTTTGTGTGGTCTGGACTCATTGCAATCACACTATCTTTGCTTTGGATTGCCATTAGCCCCCCAAAGATCACCACTGCTACAACTGATGGTGGGGGAGGATTTCAGTTTCCATAAAGACAACAAGTTGGATCATGGGTCCTAATTCACCAGTAGAATTCAAGAAAATCAATATGAGGTCTAAGAAACAGAAGAGTAAAAGAAGTTTTTTTGCAATTATTTTTATTTTCCTTTAGCTTTCTAATACATGTTGTAAACTAGGAAACAAAAGCAGAAAAGGGTCAAAAAGTGTCGCAGAACCAGCTGTTTTTATGTTGAAAAACACAAGTACGTGAATATTTGTAAAAAAAACACCAACATTATATTAAATGTACCAGTGATTGTTAATGCAAAAGCCTTTTTTCTTTTTCTTTTTTTGTCAATTAGAACAAAACCTGATCTTCTTCTGCTGATTTTTCAGAACCTTAACTTCTTGGATGTATAATGGACTTCTGACCTAAATGCTTAACACAAAAGCAACTCTTAACCCTTTTGATTTACAAAGAAGCTGTTTGATAGAATGAGATGATGATGATGATGATAAGGTTTAAATGCCTGAAACAAGTATCTTCAAGCTATTTGATTTTATCTGCTTGTGACCCAAAGGTCTCTGAATATATATATATATATATTTATTATCCTCCACCAAAGTAAATTGCAGTTAAAAAAATAGCTAAAAAGATATTAAAAAGAAAAAGGCCAAAGTATTAGTAAATAAATTCATAAATCGGTGGGATTTTTTGTGATGTGGTCTAAATGATAATAAATTAAAATTCTGTAGCCATATAAATAAATAAATAAATCGGACGGCTGCAGAGTGAAAGATACAAAAGTTAGAATAGGGAAGAGAATAGAAGAACAGAGCCCATAAGTAAGGCCAAAATCCGCCACGCACGAACTCGATCGATCTCTTCGAAAAGCTGAAATGAAATTCTCTCTCTCCTCCACAGAATTCCATGGCCTCTTTAAACATTTCCCACAGAGGAGATAACTCTAGGGTTTCTCTGAATTCGTTTTCTCCTCCAGAAACCCTTAAAATCTTTACCAGTATGCGCGCAAAGATTGTCCTTTTTCTGTAATTCTTGCGCTGTGGATTGTTGCCACTTTGGATTCATTTAAGGTCAGTTCTTACCTTCATCTTTTTTACTGTTGGATTATAAGGTTATACTGTTTGCACTATAATTCGCTGTGTCATTGATTTTTCGAGTTGAATAGGATAGTATAGGAATGGAAAACGAAGTTCTTGAATTTGATATAGGCTTAGGAGGAGCAAGTGGGGTTGTTGATGATGATGCAGTGGACATTGAGCACCCTGTTGATGATGAAGACATGCCTGATACTTCTCCTCCTCCGACTGTTGCTCTTACAGGCGCTGGTAGTGGTGAAATTTTCCTTCCTGAGGGTGACCTATTGGATCTTGAACCTTATGAAGGCATGGAATTCGAGTCTGAAGAGGCTGCAAAGGCCTTCTACAATTCATATGCTAGGCGTGTAGGTTTTAGTACCCGTGTCAGCTCATCCCGACGCTCTAGGCGTGATGGAGCTATTATACAGAGGCAGTTTGTGTGCGCCAAAGAAGGGTTTAGGAATTTGAATGAGAAGCGCACTAAAGATAGAGAGATTAAGCGCCCCCGCACCATTACTAGAGTTGGATGCAAAGCATCTTTGTCTGTGAAAATGCAGGACTCTGGGAAATGGGTTGTATCTGGGTTTGTTAGAGAACACAACCATGAACTGGTCCCACCTGATCAGGTGCACTGTCTCCGATCTCATAGACAAATATCTGGTCCTGCTAAGACCCTGATTGACACATTGCAGGCTGCTGGTATGGGCCCTCGTAGGATTATGTCTGCCTTGATAAAAGAGTATGGTGGAATTAGTAAAGTTGGTTTTACAGAGGTTGATTGTCGGAATTACATGAGAAACAATCGACAGAGGAGCTTAGAAGGAGATATCCAGCTCCTTTTGGACTACTTGAGGCAAATGCATCATGAGATTCCCAATTTCTTTTATGCTGTGCAGGGGGATGAAGAGCAGTATACTGGTAATGTATTCTGGGCTGATCCAAAGGCCAGGGCAAACTATACTTATTTTGGCGACACTGTTACATTTGACACAACCTACAGATCCAACAGGTACCGCTTGCCTTTCGCTCCATTCACAGGGGTCAATCATCATGGACAGCCTGTTTTGTTTGGTTGCGCATTCCTAATAAATGAAACTGAAGCCTCCTTTGTCTGGCTGTTCAATACATGGCTTACAGCAATGTCTGGCCGCCATCCAGTGTCAATTACAACTGATCATGATGCAGTGATAAGATCAGCCATCATGCAGGTTTTCCCAGACACTCGCCATCGCTTTTGCAAATGGCATATCTTCAAGAAATGCCAGGAGAAGTTGTCACATGTGTTTCTAAAACATCCAAACTTTGAGGCAGAATTTCATAAATGTGTTAATTTGACCGAGTCAATTGAGGAATTTGAATCTTGCTGGTTGTCACTTGTTGATAGATATGACCTCCGGGATCATGAGTGGCTTCAAACAATATATGCTGCTCGCAGGCAGTGGGTTCCAGTATATTTGCGAGACACTTTTTTTGCAGAGATGTCCATAACTCAGCGAAGTGATAGCATGAACTCATACTTTGATGGTTATGTGAATGCCTCAACAAATTTGAACCAGTTTTTTAAGTTGTATGAAAAATCTCTAGAGAGTCGAAATGAGAAAGAGGTGAAAGCAGATTATGATACAATGAATACTTCACCAGTTTTGAAGACCCCATCTCCTATGGAGAAACAAGCATCTGAGTTGTACACTAGAAAATTATTTATGAGATTTCAAGAGGAGCTAGTTGGGACATTAACTTTCATGGCATCTAAAGCAGAAGATGATGGGGAAAGCATTACATACCAAGTTGCAAAGTTTGGGGAAGATCATAAGGCATACTATGTTAAATTCAATGTTTTGGAGATGAAGGCAACTTGTAGTTGCCAGATGTTTGAGTTCTCAGGTCTTCTTTGCAGACATGTTTTGGCAGTCTTTAGAGTGACAAATGTGCTTACTCTCCCATCTCATTATATTTTGAAAAGATGGACAAGGAATGCCAGGAGTAGTGTTATATTGGAAGAACGTTCTACTGATTTATATACCAATTATCTGGAATCTCACACAGTTCGGTATAATACCTTACGCCATGAGGCCTTCAAATTTGTAGATGAAGCTTCCAAGTCGCTAGAAACTTATAATGTGGCAGTAAGTGTTCTGCAAGAGGCTGCAAAAAGGGTTACACTTGCAACAAAGAATGAGCGGAGAAGTTCTATGGTGAATGGTCGTGGTAGAGGGGAGTTGGCAAGTAATGGAATTAGGGCAAATTTTACCAGTGGTAGTCATCCAGGGAGCTCTACCCAACACTTGTCAGAGGTCAAAATCTTATTTATATATCTATTTTTAATCTCCTTATAATTCTAATATGAGTGTTATATTCATTTATAACTGTCCTTGGCTTTTTAATGTATCTTTGAACCTGAAATTTAGATACAATTTTTTTTTTCTCTATCTTTTACTTGTTACTCAACACTTCTTCTTCTGTACGGTTCATGTTCCTCCTGAAAAGACAAAAAAAAGCATAGGACTGTACTTAGTAGTTAGTAGTTGATATCTTTTCAACTTCAAGAGCTTTTTCACTATTCTGAGTTATGTTCACTGCTAAGACGCGGGTTATCCTCAGAAATGTTTTATCCTGAGACAGAAGCTGAGGGGGAGAATTAGTGAAATAGTAGAGGCTCTAGATTTTTCTGAAGATGTAGCTGAAAGCTAGGTTGAATGGAGGGAAGAAAAAAAAGAAAAAAAAAACCATAGTGTCATGCCAACCCAATCAATTTGGCTTAAGACTTGCTTAGATATCCCAATATCCCTTAATTTTCCCAGTTTAAGGAACTCTCTAGTTTCTTTGGGTACTTTTTTTTTTTGTCATGTTTACTTTGCTCAATTTGGAGTATTCGTTATTATTCATTAATAGCATCCTAGTAATTTCTAGTTTTGTTTCTATTTCCTCTAAAAGATAGGGTTATAGTCATGCCACAGCTCTGCTACATAAAGAGCAAACTCCATATCCATACAATAATGCTTGTTATTTCATAATAGTAGCCTACTCGCTTGGCTGGCTAGTATTAGCTATGAGATTTCGTAAATACTCCAAGTGCTGGGTGTTCTCATTTGCGACCAATTTAATGTGAGTGTTTCCTTGTGGGATAGTCAGCATAGTTATTGGTGCATTGTTTGTTTCTGTTGTTTGTTGTGGGAAAAACCTTTCTTAAATATATTGGTTAGAGAGTTTTAAAACTTAAATTTGATATGATGTGTTTTAGCCATAAGAATTCTAAAATGACAAAATTGCTTTTTCCAGTAGGATCAAAAATGATTTTTTTCTCTATGAAGTGCTTTTGACTCAAACTAAAGTCGGTCACAAATAAATATCAGTAATAAAGTCAATGAAGAACCTAGTTTTTTTACCAGTAGTGTGTTGGATTTGCAAAGTCTTACGTTAAATTATCAAATGTATTGGGTTTGCAACTCTATTTCTCTCCAAGATGCCCTCTAATTAATCCCCCTGGGCCGGCAGAGAGTTGATACTACTTAACTGTCAGAATTTGATGTTTGGTTGGTTTTCTGCTTGGCTTTTCACCCAGAAGAAATCTATTCTAGACTGCTACTGACTGCTCTTTTGAAATTGATGACATGTTTCTTCATATTTCTCTTTTTTCATGTATTGAGTATAGATATTATTAATTCGCTGCCAACTGGTGTGATTTCCTTTTTTTTTTTTTAAATAAGGTTAATTACTGCACTTGACATCCTTATGTCTAACTTGTATCTGGAGCTATGAGGCATGTTTAACTAGTCTTTTCGTTCATAACTTTGCAGGATGATATGGACAAGAAGATCCAAGAACTTGCCAATGAGCTGGAGTATGCGAATCGAAAGTGTGAAGTTTACCGGGCTAACCTACTTTCAGTCTTAAAAGATATTGAGGACCATAAACTACAGTTGTCAATTAAAGTGCAAAACATAAAGATTGGTATGAAAGACAGTATCTAAAGTGCAATGTGGCTTCTTTTGTATTTCCCCACCCTCTTAAATTTCAAGTCAATGTGCTTCCCATTCTCTGAAGTTATCGACCTTCTGGATAGGCGTAGATTTTGTGAAATATTTCATTTCATGTACAGTGTACGCATCTTTAAATGAATATTTTGAAATGGATATTATGTCTAAAACACGTCAGACGATTTTCTTTTTCCTTCAGATTTGTTAATGCATTGTAAGAAACATGAAGAATCCACGTTCCCTCTCTCTTGCATGCGCACATCGACATCTTTATGTTAATTTTTCAAAACGGTTGGACGGGTTTTCTCATCTAATTTTCGATTTTCTGCTTGTACTTGGATGCATGATAATAAACCTGGTATCTAATTCCGATGTTGATGGGTGGAAGTCTGGTACCAGTAGCAATTGCATTTAGCGTGTCATGCTTGGTGACTAAGGGTATATGAGGCAATAGCTATAGCGCCCTAAACAGCAACCGAGGGCATAAAGTAGCATTTTCAGTAATAACAATAATTATAAGCATGATATGCAGAGGCTGAGTTATGAATGGCTTTTACAGGTCAGGTCCCTCCTTATGTCGAGAGCTTAGAGAGTGAAATTAAGTGAATTCACAAACCCATATTTAACAAGTACACGAAATCTTTCGGAGACAGCCTCGGAGGCAACACGAACTTTGGACTGCCCAGACTAGAAACCAGAGAGCGTTGGTCATTTTTTAAATGTAAATTATATTTCCGACACAAAAAGGGTATTCTTCCACCAGAATTATAATGCAGCTCTCTGTGTTTGCATAGCTATCATTTCATCTACCACTGCAAGACAAGGCAAATGATATGCTTAACTAAAAACTCCATCCCTATCCCCTTGTCAAAATACACAGACATCCAACAAAATCACACCACAATCTAAAAATATGATACATTGTAAACTAAATCATGTCTCCTACACATCCTAAACTTTTGTGCTTGCATGGGGTGGTGGCACTCCCACTGTAGTCACAGTAAATATTCTTGTGATTCCCAATTGCAGCCACCCTGAACAAGCTCGGGAATCATAAAATTTCCCCCTAAATATAACTATTTATTCTTTCAGACTAAGCCTCGCATTTTGAACTTTCACTGACAGCTTCAACTTCTGCTCTTCCATATCCCTCAAAACAGCTAGCAAGTTTGCCCTATATACTTCACAGCGTTGATTTGTACTCTCTAGCTCAGCAGTCAACTCACGAATTTTCTTCTCCTTCTCATCCTGATAGAAGAGCAAGAATAATAAATTAAAATAAGTAAATAAAATAGAATCTTAAATTAAACTAAGACCATAAACGACAAGCGGCCCCACGACAGCCATGGCCTTGTTTCAACACTGTTGCTATGTTCCAAGTCTTTAATCAAAGGATCAAATGGGGGAGGGGTGCGATGCCACTAAGAGACTGGAGAGAAGAAATATTTTAGACAAAAAGTTGCTAACTGCAGTGAAACAATCAATGGTCAGAGTTATTAAAGGCGCAAGGCTTACGAGCAAGGCACAAAGAAGTTCTGGGGCCTAAGGTTGCGCCTGAATGAGGTGAGACTCGAAAAATAAAATTTAATACGAGTTATATTTAAAATCTATTAATCATATATATATAGGTCTATTTAAATAAATTTTTCAAAATAACCAATAGACAAACTATTAATAAGCGTAGAAAAATACACAAAAATGAATATAGACTTTACCAATGATAAAATATATAATAGTATAATACTAAGAGGAAAATATAAGAACTTGTTAGTAAATAAAATAAATCCAAATTTAGAACATTTAAAAACAAATTCCAGAATTTTGATATTCACAAAAAGGAAACTTACAACTTTTTCAGTGTTTGAGAAAAGGGAGTGAAGGACAATTTTGGATAACCTGGAAAAATAGGACCTAAAAAAGCATGGTAGTTTTTCATTTTCTTTTAATACAAAGAGCAAATAATCAAAGAAATACACGACCTTAATAGCATGATAATATTTGTTTCGAAAAAAAAAAACTCAAGAAAACACTGAAATACAGGATCCATATAGCAAAAGAAGACCATTTCATATAAAGTAGAAAGAAAGGAGTCTAATAAGCATTAAAGAAGAGAGAGAGATAATGAGAGAAGAATGAAAACAATTTATGAGGGGAAGGATTAAAGGAACATGAATATTAAAAGAGTTGATCCAGTGGACGAGTATCCTACACTTGTGAGCTCTGGGAAGAGTTGATCTATGCAGCTTCATCCCTGCTTTGCTAAGAGGTTATTTCTATAACGGAGCACGAATATTTAAAGTGAAGATATGGGTACTCTGAGATATTGAGTGTGGTGGTTTTATGAGATTCCGCTCTTAGTGAGTCAGTACCAGATAGAAGTAGTGTGGTGGTTTTATGAGATACCACTCTTAGTGAGTCAATACCAGATAGAAGTAGATTAGCAAATTCAGATTACAGTGACAGTGTCGTTTGCCAATGAAAGTGCTCGCCAGAGGTAGATATAATAAGCTGTGCCTTTCTAGAGCAAGGTGCACAAGGCTTATTACAGGTTGCCTACCTTTTTCCAGCACATTTGTTAAAGTTGGAGCCTTAAGAGACTTGAGCTAATACTGACCATGGCTTTTGGTCATATTAGATTCAATTGTCATGGTTTTCTTTTCTTTCTTTTTTTTTTTTTGTTAATTTTGTACAGCCTTAGCTACAATACAGTACTTAAAATATATATAACCAGGATCTGCTTTTTATAAGGTGAAAAAAGAAGTTTATAATTGACAACATAGCAAAGTCAACATAAACCAATTAATATTTAGGGAGAAAAGCATTAACTTGGAAAAATACTACACCTAGCCAACTTCCTAATTTCAATGTGCAAAATTGTTGTTTATCTGAACTTCAGGGCATGAAATAGATTTTTGTGAATTATTAACTTATTTAGTAGTATAGCTTCCAACATAAGTTTGAGAAATACAGTGAAACAGTATAATGAAGTGAGGACCATGAGGTTAAGAGGTTGGAGAAACTAACCGCAGATTGAAATGTGGCTGATCTATTTTCATCAACTACATGCAGCACATGACTGTTTCCATTGGTCAGAGCTCCTCCCTCTGTGTCACCAGCACTTCTATTTTTTGCAGCAGCAACCTTTTTAGCAGCCTCTTGAAGAGCATCCATTGCAACATTATATATGTGAATAGATTTTGCCCCTTCTTCAACATATTTGATTGCTTCCTGTCGCAAGTTGTTATACCTAACAGTTAGAGATTCTCGAGAATTGTTTGGCAATTCCAAATCACGTTCTTCCAATACAGCTCCACTCTTGGCATTTCTTGTCCATCGTTTCAATACGTACTGAGAAGGAAGGGTTAGAACATTTTTCGCTCTAAAAACTGCTAATATGTGGCGACAAATTATTCCTGTATATTCAAACATTTGGCAGCTGCAGCTAGCTTTCATCTCAAAAGAATTGAAACTAACAGTATGTGCCTTGTGTTCTTCCCCAAATTTGGCCACACGATATATATTGATGGTTCCCAAGTCATCAATCTTTGTGGCAGGATTAGCAAGGGTCTCAACCAATTCTTCCTGGAATTTCATGAAGATTTTTCTAGTGTAGAGGTTGGCAGCTTGTTTTTCCGTAGGAGAAGGTGTTTTCAGAACCGGCATAGTGTTAGTGGTTTCATAATCTGCCTTTAACTCCTTTTCATGCCAGCTTGCCACAGCTTTTTCATACTGTTTGATCAACATCTGTATGGTGGTTGATGCATTCACAAAACCTTCAAAGAATGAATTTAGATCTCGACTTCCATCGGTCACAGAAAACTCTCCAAAAAAAGTGTTCCGCATATAAACTGGGATCCACTGCTGCCTAACATTGTACATAGACTGGAGCCATTCATTGTCCATGACATAGTATCTTTTCAAAAGTGATTGCCAAGATGATTCAAACTCATCAATAGTCTCAGTCTCATCAATGCACTTTTTAAATTCAATTTCAAATGTAGGATGTGATTGGTATATATGAGCCATTTTCTCTTGGGTTTCTCTAAATATACCTTGCTTACTGTACCGATGGCGAGATTCAGGAAGAACTTGTGCAACAGCCACCTGTATAAGCCGATCAGGATCTGTTGTGATAGAGACTGGGAGTTGACCAGACATTGCATGAAGCCAAGTTTGGAATAGCCAAATAAAAGAGGACTCAGATTCATTGAGAAATAGAGCACAACCAAATAATACAGGTTGGCAATGATGATTTACTCCAGTGAAAGCTGCAAATGGTATCCTATACCGGTTTGTCCGGTATGCAGTGTCAAAGACAACAGTATCTCCAAAGTAATTATAGTTCATCTTGGAGGTTGCATCCGCCCAGAATATATTTCCAGCAGAGTGATCAGTGTCATTCTGAATAGCATAAAAGAAACTAGGATTCTCATCCTGCATTCTCTTCAAATAGTCCAGTACATGCTGAACCCCGCCACCGACGGTCCTTGGCCTGCTACCGCTCATCTAACTGTGAAGTAAAAAAGTAGCAAAGACAGATGATAGAAAAAAAAAAAATTTCATTTCAAAATAGACAAAATCATCACTCCAGATGAGCCCTATGCTCTTAACTTCAACATGTCATATACACAGTAACGATCAAACCAAAAGGTATAGTATATACTTGAGAATTGAAAATTGAACAATCAGTAACTCAAATGTCATTATTGAATTCCACAATTAAAAATCAAACTTGAAGTATAAGAAACTGAAATAATTATCAAATTCCACAATGAGAAATCAGATCAGTTCATAATTACAGGAGAATAAAAGAATGGCTAAAGGACCTGTTTCGCGAATCGTCTGGTATTGATGGCGAGCGAGAGAGTTGTTGCCTTTCAGCTCTTGATTCTTGTTGCAATCTTTGGTGACTCGAAACTCATAATTCGTTGTGGTAGTTTCTTCTCCGTGAGCCAGAAGGAGTAGGAAGAGATGGTGGCGTTTTGAAATCCGCCAAGGAGTATTGCCAGGGACAGGACGGGAGAGAGGGCTGCGACTCTGAAATGGGGAGGACTGAGGCTTGAGAGCTGAGAGCAGGACACCCGTTGTCGTTTTGATGATGTTTGAAGAACTGGAAGAAGAAAAGAAACAAAAAGAAAGTAAAACGCTGTCGTTCTAGCTAAGGGCTGCACCTGCATGTTCATACTCCGGTTTCCACGACCAGGACCAGATGGTTGGCTTAGAATAAATCATAAAAAGAAATTTAATTTCTTTTTTTATTAAAATAAATTTCTAAAACTATAACGTTAAATTACTTCACTTCTTAGATTTTTAATAGTAAAAATTACAAAATTAATTAAAATTTAAATTCATTAATTTCAAAAAATCAATTCTTTTTATTAAATGGGTCGTGCAGCTGACTAGTTTTTCAACTTCTTTAATTAATATTATTTTTTATAATTTAAATAAATTGAAAATTTTGGAATAAGAGAGAATAGTTTATTAACATATAAATAATAAATAAATGAAA
>CAOGCB010280585.1:0-23507 GCA_948266635.1 Cnidoscolus chayamansa
CTGTAGAAGTTATGCTTACTTTTGCTTCAGGGTATACACTAGGAGTGCCCTTGGTTGATCCACTGCTAGTAAGGGGAGAGCAGAGAAGCTCAGAGACCAACTTATGGCTTCTACCAAATCCAAGCATATTTGGTACAAAGCGACTCGTTATTACTCCAAATGCTAGCTATTCAGCCTATGAAACAGCCCAATTTCTTGAGAATATTGGATATTCAGAAGGGGTTCATCCCTACAAATCTCGCATTTTGCCCATGATTGAGAAGACAATTGCCCCTGAGGTTCCAATGACATGCATAGTTGGGAGTGGTGTGAAGACACCAGAGACATTGTTGTATGGGGAAAATGGGTATGATAAGCAACCGGAAATTGTGTATGGAGATGGAGATGGCACAGTGAACATGGCTAGCTTGTTAGGCTTGGAATCTCTGTGGAATGAGAACAAAAATCAATACCTTAAGGTGATAAGAATTAGTGGGATTTCTCATACATCAATACTGAAACAGGACACTGCTCTTCATGAAATTATAGGAGAGATTTCTTGCATTAATTCTGAAGCAGTGAGGGCAGCAGTTTGAAGATTTGCTTTCCATAATGGAGAATGTAAGTCTAATTTGGTTTATAGCAGGCAGATATCTCTTCATTGATTCTTTAGTGATCGGAGATCATTATGTTTGTTTTTTTTTCTTCTTAAATGATAATGTGTTTATTTTATCTTTATTTAATTATTATCAATTTAGAATATATATTACTCATAACTCTAGTAGTAGATAGAAAATAGTATTAAGAATGATTTTTAATTTACTTTTCCGTAGCCTTTGATTTTTATATTATTTGATGTATTTGAACTTAGCTTATTTGAAATTAGCTTAAGTAAGAATGGATTAAGAAATTCTATGAATAAGTTTATTATATATATATATATAAGTTTAATTAAAAAAATATATAAATATCACTTATTACAGATAATTTTAAATAGAAAATGGAAAAAAATTTTTGATTTTTGATATATAAAAACTCTAATTAAATGCGATGAAGTAATTAATATAGTTCATATTAAATATAGATAGTTATATTATAGATGAGTGATACAAATAATGATCTTAGGATATTATATATAAATATTAATTAAAACCTATGTATTCAGATGATGTATTGAATATTTAAATTTAATTATATATTTTTGTTCATATATTTAGAGCTTTTAGGTAAGGGCATTAGATGGAGAATCGGTGATGAATATTTAGTTAATGCTTGAGGTGGGCCATAGTTAAATGATAACTAGAATTTTCTATAGATATATTGATATGTCGAATAAGGTTTCAAATGAATCAAATTATTCATAAGTTATTCGAGACTCAACTTAAAAAAATTTCGATTTGGGTCAATTTATTTTCTAAATGAGTTAAGATAGAGTTTAATTTTTAAGCTCATTTACTAAACGAGTTAAATTTAAACTTGCAGATATTCAGCTGGTTAAAATTCGAAAGCTCATTTATTCATAAGATCGTGAACTAGCTAATGAATATAATCATTTAACTAAAATTATTAGAGTTAAAATTATTATTTTGAATTAAAATCATTAGAATTACACAAATATAATTTTTTAGAGAAATTTATTATTTTCAAACTAAAAAGCTTTATGTAAAGTAAAAATTATTTTAGACCTATTTGAGATTTGACTTGATAAACGGTTGATAAAAGTTCGGCTCGTTTGTCAAACGAATTAAGTTTGAGTTTATTGATATTTAGCTCGAACTCGAAATGAATTAAATTTAAGTTTAAAAAACTTTTAATGAGTCAAGTTTGAACTCTTTAAAATTCAACTCAACTCAATTCAATTAATTTATATCCCTAAAATCGAAGAATTTTAAGGTCTTAATTTTGATTAAAGAAGGGTGGAAGTTAGAATATAAAATTATTGGCTAATGTTAATGTATGGGGATGTTAAAAAAATTACTAATATTCCCTTTAGTGTGACTGATGTGGAGAATGAAAGTTCACTGAGAATGGTAAGTACATAGTTAGTAAAGTCAAAGTACCATATTGCTATAAATTGCGTTGTAGAGCTCTCTAATTATGTTGTTTTTAAAAGTTGGAAAAGAGTTTGAAAACCTAAGTCTTTTTTTTTTTTTTTTTTTAATTTAAAATTTTCTTTGGGGACCATTAAGAGGTATATTGTCAACTAGAGTGAATATGTAATATCTTGATACTTTTCCCAATATCGAAATAAAAAATTTTGATTAAAATATTCGCAAAATATGTGAAAATCAGATTGAAATAATGATTAAAATCGAAAATGTAAATTTAAAAGGTGAAAGGGTTAAAATGCAAAAAGTAAAACTTAAAAAAATAAAAAATGTAATTTAACAAAAGTGGGCACTAGAATATAAGTACATAAACCAAACCAAATGTTTAAATTACCAACCCAAGAACTGGACCACTCAAAATAAAAGAGAGTGAGATAGTAAAATCTCAAAATTCTCTATCACTCTTAAAGTATTCTTTGTATCGGCGACTTAAAGCAAAGTACAAGGAGAAATTGAAAAGTAAGCAAGAATCAGTGAAAATGATTGTAAAATCACCATAGTAGTGAAGAAAACATCACTAGAGAGTGGCTGAAACAAAGGGTTGAGCCATTCATATAAAAGAAGATCGACGAGACTTAAGTGATTCAAGCTCCACCTCACCGATCACCTTTAAAAACAAGTTAGTTAATACTATCTCAACTTGTTTTGGATGATGGGATGAATAATAGAGCATGTATGTAAAGTTTGAATGAGATTGTTGAATGTTCAGGTTTTTTAGTTGAGCCCAATTTTGGTGATTTGAGTCAAAACATGTTTGTTTGGAGTAAATGACATAAAAATGTGAAGTTTGATGTTGGAAAACACCACAAATGTTGTTGCATGTTGAATCAGTGGCCATTTGTGGGTGTTTTGAAGTGAAATTGAAAAATGCAAGTCACGGCTTGATAATAAACAAAAATACAACAAATGTGATGTTAAAAGTATCTATGTGATGTTGTTAAATGTATTGAATATTTTGTTGAGGATATATGTTGATGAAATAGGTAAAAGAATATGTTTTTCATATCGAAATATGAGTTTAATAGGTTTTGATAACTGGAAATGCAAGAAGTTAGTTTTTTTACCTTATAGGAAAATCTAGTTTTCAATACTAAAAATAGTAGTTAGGTCATCGAAATTAAGTTTATAACATAGCCATAAAGGATAGTCGAAGGACGCTACTGAGGGATTTTAAGACATAATTGGATAGTTAAATGATGTTACTGAGACACTGTTTGACTACGTCAAGGAAAATAGTTTGATAGTTGAAGGATATCAGCAAGAAATCGTTTGGCTAAGCTTATAGTTCGGTAATCGAAGGATGCCATAAGCCACCATTTGGTTAAAGTTATAGTTTAGTACTGAGGAATGTCAATTTGATATCGCTTGGTTAAGTAAATAAAATGACTCGAAAACTAAATAATTTACAAAAGAGTTCATCTCATACCCTTCGAATTCGAGCCATAGTACTAATAGATTCAGACAATAACTTGCATTTATGTTAATAAGTATGAATTGATGTTATGCTATGTGAAGAGCCATGAGAATGTTTTTTAAGTATTTAAATAGTCTATAGTTAGTCTTAGGGGTGCATTATTTAGTTAGAACTAAAAAATCGAATCAAACTAGTCCAATTCGGTCTACTCAGTTCGTTTTTTCAGTTCAATCAGTTTTGTTTGATTTAATATTACATATCTCTAGTTTTTCAATTTGGTTTGATTTTTTAAAATAAAAATCTGAATAATCGAATTGAACTGATTTATTAAACAAATCTTGATTTATTGAGGTTTGCTTCATATTTTCAATTCAAATTTTTTTTTTCAAAGATTCAATTCATTTCTCTTTTAAAATCAAATAAAAAAATAATTAATCAAATTGATCTATTTATTAAATAAACCTTGAGTTTATTAAAGTTTGATTTATATTTTCAACTTGAATATTTATTTTCAAAGGTTCAACCAATTTCTTCTTCAAAATCAAATAAAAAATAAAAAAATTTAATTAACTGACTAATTTATTAAATAAATATTGCTTTTATTGAGGTTTGATTTATTTTTTCAACTCGAACTTTTTTCAAAAGTCCAATCTATATAACAAATAAAAATAAAAGAAAATTGATTAACCAAATCGAACCAAATTTGATTCAGTTTTCCACATATTTTGATTCGGTTCAAAACTTTTAAAGTTTGAAAATTCAATTTTTTTTTCAATTTTTTCGATTCAATTTAGTTTTGAACCAAAATGACCGAATGCTTATTTATAGTTAGTCTTTCATCCTAATCCGCCATATAGAACCGAACAAGGAGATTAGGAACAACACTGAAAGGATGAGAAATTCTTTTATAAATCTCTACCAGGTGAGTTGATATAACTCAAGTATTTATGATACAAAAAATAAAAAGAATGTTCATGGTATGCTCACGCATCATAATGCTAAAGATGTTGCCTTAGTTGAACGAGATGTGACACACTGTATTATTTCATGATCTATGGACGGTAAAGTTGAACGATCCAAGATCTCCCTGTGTTTATGTATGTTATGGACCCTTCAAAATGAGCCTTCAGAATGTCCCTCGGAAGTCTCACAAAAAAAGTATGCTATGTTTATATATATGGTAAGTGTAAGATTGGTTGAAAGGAGGTTCTTAGCCCATATAAAATACCTATTGAATATGGCCAGCCCACTAAGTATCGGTAGTTCTAAGAAGATGGCTTGCCAATAGGAATTACTTAGGGATATTGGTGACAATATTAATTTATATGAAATATTTGAAGGTGATGCATATATGATCACAAAAATAATATTTTATGTATGTTTTTTTGTATATGCTGACTAAGCTATTCAAATAACTTACCCCTTCTATATTCCTCACCCATCTCCTTTTCCCACGCCTTTTTTCACAGATCAACCGAAGGTACCGAGATGGATATTATGTAATTTCCCTAAGGTATATTTAAATTTGATTATATATCAGTTAAGACACGTATAATGTTAATGTATTTATGAAATGAAATAAATGTTTAAGTTTATATTAGATTTCATAAACCATGTTATGTATATAACATGAGTTAAAAGTTGATTGCTAGAATATGGCATGTATGTTAAAAATGAGGTTATGTTGTTACATGTTTACAAAATGCCTGTAATTTAGGAATTTAAATATTTAGAAATTTAAATATTCCTTACATATTGTAATGTCTTAAACTATTGAGACTCATGGGATCTTTATATTAATGACTATGTTAATGAAAACATATGATTAATGTAAATTAAAAGGCATGTATAATGAAATGTAAATGCAACGTAAATGAATGGAAAAATATAAAGTTCACGTAATATTAAGCTTGTTAGGGTTTTGGTAACCTTTGTGTGATTGAAATTCTAATTCCTGTAACAAATCAGGAAATCGGGCTTTTACAGATTAGTGTTAGAGCCAGATTGTATATGATTGAACCTTGAACATGAATATAAAATGTTATAGAGTGTCATAGAGAAATACCATAGGGAGTACACGTCCATTAGGGAGTTAAGGGTCAAATATCAGGAGTATGATGATATATGTGCTAAGTATATAATGATGTGTATACTATGCATATGAAATGATTGATGACGTGAATTACTATGTGAGTTCATGTGATGACATGTGAACTAAATGTTATGTTGATGAAATGTTTGTCTTTTTAACAGAAGCTAATATGAAAGGATCATGTTGATCAGCTCGATTATCAAGAGCTCCACCCGAGAATGCGAGAATGGAAGATCTCCTTAACACCTCGACAATGAGGGGCAGAGCTAGCAGGAAGTCATGGGGAGATGCATCAAGGGACTAAAAAAGGTTCTTTAATGTCAACAGGGACATGGCAAAGCCTTTTAGGATGTCCACAGGAGATCTGTTAGTTGAGAATGTAGGTAGGAGGGGTGAGAATTTAGGCATGGGAGTCGGAGAAGGAGTGGAGGGTTACACTAGTGGGGTTACACTAGTGGGGAGCTATATTGGCTCATGGTTATGCATCTCCACCACCTTATTTCAATTATGGGAGTTGTTATTGGTATCCCAATAATGATGCCTCATGATACCCTAACTTTCCACCACACCCTCCATACATGTCTTAGCTACTATACTACCCACCCTACATACCATATGGAATGTACCCACCTTATCATGGTTACCCAAGGGTGATACTAAAAACCTAGCACCTCCAATACCACCGGTATCACAGCCTAATGCAGAACCAATTGCTCTTCCATCTCAACTATCTAAGATAATTTTGGGAGCAATGGCAAGGCCAAGATGACTGACTACCTGAATTTGGATGCTCCTAAGTACAAGTAGGAAGACTATACTTTTGAGAACAATAAGGCCGTAAATATTATTACATATGAGCTAGGGCCGAGGATAACAATGCAATTTAGATGGCTAGATTTAGACTCTAATGTAAGAAGAAAAAGGAGTGGTACAAAACACATATTGAGTCCCGAGTTGAGAAGCTGAAATGTGATCAATTCTCTACATAATTTATAGAGTGGGCATTTCCCAATAGTTCTGGGGGAGTTGAAGATGCTGGAGTTTGAACAACTTCGGCAGATAGATAAGATGAGCATAGATGAGTACATAGACCAGTTCAATGATCGCCTATAGTACGTGGGGCAGGCATACGATACAAGGAGAAAGAAAGCAAGACAATATGCCATGAGATTGCATAGCAGGTACTCATTGCTTATTATGGCATTAGAGAGACAAATTTTTCATGCTATTGTGGATGCCACTAGGAAGATGGAGACGAGTGCGATTATCAGGAGAGTGATATCACCTCAATCAACATATCGGGGACCATCTGCCATTCCTAGGACTACAGATGTAGGGAGGCTCAGTCTCATCTCCCTTGCAGCTATAGTTCTAAGAGAATAGAGAGGGAAGAATAGCTTTAAGAATAAAAAGAATAATTTCTAGAATAAAGTCAAGTCAAGACTCAAGATAGGAAAGGGTTCGAGTTTAGAGTCGAGTCGATCTACTTGTACTAGATACGGGAAGGCAAATAAGGGCCAATGTATATATGGGACAAATGCATGCTATAGATGTGGACAAGGGGGCCACTTTTTCAGAGATTATCCTAATATGTTAGGGCAGGCACAAACACAGTAGACGAGGTCGGGCAGTGTAGATCAACTGGTTGCTAGACTGAGTTCTGCAACAATTCCACAAGGCCGATGATAGGGGAGAAGACGAGGTGTAGGATCCTCATAGGGGCTCAAGTAGGAGGACTAATGGCACTGATGTGGATTTTCACCATGACTCAATAAGAAGCCAACACCTCCAACACTATGGTGTCAGGTACACTTATGATTGGTTGTTCACATGTGCATGCATTGTTAGATCCGAGTGCCTCTCACTTGCTCATATCACTGAGAATCGTGAGTAGCATAAGATTGATTGCTGCTCTAATGAAGTGTCCGTTATGTGTTAGCGAACCCAAATGTGATCCAACATTGGCATAGATGAGCTGTTAGTGTAGTATAGTATTTATTGAGGCTAGATGCCTTCCACCAGACCTAGTGGTGCTTAATTTGACTGATTTTGAAGTCATCCTAGGGATGGATTGGCTATCATTACATGATACTATCTTGGATTGTAGGAATAAGATAGTCAGGTCCAGTGGACAAGATGGATCATACGTCACGTTTTAGGGGGACATCTCAAGTATGCCCACTGCTATGATATCTTCTATGCAGACATATAAACTACTTAGGAGGGGTTGTCAAGGATTTATAACATATGTTAGGATAATATATCAGGATTTGAGGGAGCCAATATCAGTGCCAGTAGTAAGGGAGTTTCCCGATATATTTCCTGCTAACCTTGTAGGATTGCCACTTGACAGAGAGATACAATTTGAGATATAATTGCTATTAGGTGTCAGATCCATTTCTCCAACAGGATGGCACCTGTAGAATTAAAGGAGCTCAAGACTCAATTATAGAAAATAGTAAATAAGGGTTTCATCAGACTAAGTACATCACCATGGGATGCATCAGTGTTGTTTGTATGGAAGAAGGATGGAACAATGAGACTATGTATTGGTTACTGGCAGCTAAATAAGGTTATAGTGAAGAACAAGTACCCTTTGCCAAGGATTAGTGATTTGTTTGATTGGTTGGCAGGAGCAAGTTGCTTCTCCAAGATAGACTTGAGATCATGCTATCATTAGTTGCATATTAGGGATGGTGATGTATCCAAGACTGTATTCAGAATAAGGTATGGACATTATGAGTTCCTTGGGATGTCGTTCAGGTTAACAAATGCCCCTGCAACATTCATGGATCTCATAAATCGAGTTTTTAGACCATTTTTGCATCACTTTATGATAGTCTTCATCGAAGATATCCTACTGTATTTCAAAAACCCAGAAGAACATGCCCAGCACCTAAGGATGGTTCTACAGACACTGAGAGAACACCAATAGTACATGGAGTTCTCGAAGTGCGAGTTTTAGTTGAGGAGCATCTCTTTCTTAGGTCATGTGGTGTTAAAACATGGCATCATGGTTGACCCTAAGAAATTAGAGACGATAGCAGACTAGCCTACACCTACCACAGTGACAAAGATCATAAGTTTTCTAAGTTTGACTAGCTATAACAGGAGATTTGTACAAGATTTCTCCAAAATTGTTGCTCCTATGTAGGTTAATATAAAAGAACTAGAAGTTTATTTGGTCTAATGCATCTAAGGAGAGTTTTCAAGAGCTAAAGATGAAGTTGACCACGACACTGGTGTTAGCCTTATTGGAGATAGGGGAAGACCTCACGTTTATTGGGATGCATCTAGAGTGGGTTTGTGGTGTGTTCAGATGCAAAATGATAAGAGTGATATTGTATGCAACGAGACAACTTTAAGAAACATGAGAGGAACTACCCGAATCACGATTTGGAGGTGGTTGTAGTGATGTTTGCTTTAAAGATGTGGAGACACTACTTATATAGAGTGAAATGTTAGATCTTCACTGATCATGAGAGTCTCTAGTATATTTTGACTTAGAAGAAGTTGAATCTGAGATAAATAATATGGGTTGAATTGCTTAGTGATTACGACTACAAAATACAGTATCATCCAAGTAGGGCAAATATAGTTGAAGACACCCTTAGTCTGAAATCATGAATTAGTTTATCTCATATTATTATAGTACGACGATCGGTGGTCAATGAATTTTACAAGTTGATTAGCGAAGGGCTTCAATTTGAGTTGGCAGAGAATTGTGCTTTAATAGCACAAATGAAGGTGACTCTAGTGTTTCTTGAGCAAGTAGCTTAAAAAGTAGCATGAGAACCCTAGGTTAGCCAAAATAGCCAACAATGTACAAAATGGGGAGACAAAAGAATTCAGGTTTGACAACTAAGGCATTCTCTAATTTAGAAACAGGTTGTGTGCCAGATGATATTAGATTAATGGAGAACATTATGAGGGAAGCACATGATACTTGATATAGTGTTTACCTTGGGGCCACAAAGATCTAAGAGGATTTGAAGAAAGTATATTGGTGGCCTGCGATGAAGAGAGAGATTTCTCAGTTCATATCATTGTGCGAGGTGTGTTAGAGGGTAAAGTTGTAGCACCAGAAGCCAGCAGAGATGTTGAATCCACTATCCATTCCAGAATGGAAGTGGGAACACATCACTATGGATTTTGTAGTGAGGTTACTAATTAGCTCCAACATATGTGAATCAATGTGGGTCATAGTGGATCGAGTGATGAAGTCCACACACTTCATATTGATTAGGATTGAGTACTCCATTGATAGATTGACATAAATATACATGAAGGAGATCATTAGACTACATGGTATGTCAGTGTCTATAGTATCTAACAAAAGACCCTAATTTATCTCACGGTTCTAAAGAAGTTTGTAGAATGCTATGAGAATACAACTACACTTTAGCACGACCTTCCATCTACAAATAAATGGACAATTTGAGAAGAACATTCAGATAATTAAGGATATGCTTTGGATGTGTGTGCTGGATTTCGGAGGTTCCTGGAAGCAACATCTATCATTGGTGGAGTTTACTTACAACAACAGCTACCATTCGAGTATTAAAATGGCTCCATACGAAGCATTTTATGGGAGGAAGTATAGATCTCCAGTATGTTAGGAGAAAGTCAAAGAACGAGCTTTGGCAACACCCGAGATTGTGGAGATCACCAATGGGGTGGTTCCCATAATTAAGGAAAGACTTAAGATCGTTGTCAGCATTACAAGAGCTACGCTGATGTCAGGCAAAAGTATCTAGTGTTCCAAGAGGGGGACATGGTTTTACTGAAGGAATCTCCCATGAAAGGGGTGGTTCATTTCTGTAAGAAGGGTAAGTTGGCTCTTAGGTACATCAGATTGTATGAGATAGTATAGAAGATTAGTGATGTTACCTACATGCTCAATTTACTTGCTTCCATGGAAAGAATTCATCCCATATTCCACATATTGATGCTAAGGAAGCATGTGTTAGATCCAAGTAAGGTTTTTAGAGAGCCAGATTTTGAGATTTAAGAGAATCTCATGTATTTAGAGCAATATGTACATATCCTAGACACACAAATCAAGAGACTCTAGAATAAGGAGATACTTATGGTTAAAGTATTATGGAACTACCATAATATTGAAGAATGCACCTAGAAAATCAGAGAATCTATAGTTCAGCAACACCCTTACCTGCTTCGTAGTTGAAGAGTATAATAGAAAATACTTGCCCAATATATGATGTAAACCATATAAAGATGTTATATTATATGTATGATGTGATGATTTGTCATATGTTATGTGTTATGTACTATATGTACGATAATGTTGATGCAATGAACATTTAGGGATGAATGTTCCTAAAAGGGAAAAAATGTAACACCTGACACTTTTTTTTTTGTTGAAATTTGAATTTTTGATCGATATATGTACCGCCTTCCATCGAGACCCGCAAGTCCCGATGGGTGACGCTAACTCTTTTTTTATGCAAGTGTATTTTAGTAGTCATATAAAATTTTAGCAGCAATTATATCATAATAATAGTGATAATTTAAATTCATCATAATATTAGCGTTCTTATATTTACAGATCCAAAATATAAAGTTGCATTATTTACATTATTTACATCTTAAAATAAAATTCCTAGTACATGCCAAAATTTCTTCAAAAATAACTACATACGTCACGAAGATTGTTGTCACATCTCTGCGGCCTTCTCAAATCATGATCTTCGAGGACTGATACCTGCGTGTGGTAAAAACTGACACACTGAGTATTTTTTTGCTCAGTGAGTGTAGATAATAACAATAAAATAATATTCGTTCTAATTAAATTCCCATACCAAATCATTCATTCATAGATTATGTAAGTCATTTTATATATCGAATTCTAATAATACTTTTAAGTTAATTCTCCAATCGTATAAATAGAAATTTTCAATTCTTTGTTCAATTCATAATTTTGCTCGCATTTTATTCGATTCACAATGTGATTCACAATGTGATTCACAATTTACTATTTATTCAACTCACAATTCTCATATTTATTCAATTTTACAATTCTCATACTTATTCAATTCACAAATTTCGCATTTAGCCCAAGAATATTATGCAGATATGATCATCAGTCATAGAACACATTTGGACCGAAGCCGCTCAATCAAATACGTTTGAGCCGAAGCTACCTAATCACATATGTTTGGGCCGAAGCCACTTGGTTGATCAAACCGTCAATCATTGTAGTAAGGGCATCAAGCTTAAACCACTAGAGGTACCTCACTGTACATCCGCCCATCATGATACCTCACAGTATTCCTGGTATCACATATAGCATATATGTGGATCAATGACATGCCATAGCTATATACTAATATCGTTTTCTAACACAATAAATCTTAGGGCTATAATTATTCATTTATTAATATCATCACATTTCTTTAGATTTATTTCATTTTGGAAACATTTCATCACTTTAAAATTTTTAGAGTATATACGTTACTATTTCAATAATATATATTTTCTTTATTCCTTTATGAAATTTTAAGACTCAATTCATACTTTTTATTTTTACCATTTTCTTTTCTTATTTTGAAATATAGATGTTATATTTCTTATTTGGTTACTTTAATATTTCTAGTAATATTTAACCAACATGTATTTAATTTAATTTTCATAATTTAAAAATTTTCTCGTATCTTTACTATATTGTACTTAATTATTTATCTATATTCTTTTGTAAATTCTTTATTTATAATTCATTTTTCTATTTAAATTAAGATCATCTATTCTTACAAAAAAATTCAATTAATTCTAGAAATTTTTAATTATTAATTTTCTAGGTAAATTTTCAATATTATTTAACTTACCAAAATTTTTTTTGCCATTTAAATTTTTATCCCTAAATTTCAATAATTTAAGTATGATTTATGTCAAACATTTCATATCTAAATTTCTGCCCAGAATTTTAAATTTGGTCCTTATGATAAATTACAACTTGGTCCTAAGTTCTTTATGATTTAGTCACTTTGGTCCATAATTTCATTTTTATCTATAAATTAAAATATCTTATTCTTCATACCTACTAAAATTTTTTGTCCAATTTACTGCTCAGTATTTAGAATTGGACTCTTAAGGCAATTTACAAGTTAGTCCAAAATTTCTATAATTTTTCATTTTAATCCCTATTTCTTCTCGATTTTTATTGAGTCTTATTTTCATACTCTATTTATATGAATTCAACCCAAAAAATTTTCAGACATACTGTCCCAAATATATTTGTCACTTTTCATTTTGGTCTTTAGTTTTTCCCAAATGGTCCATTTTCGTTCTTTTTGTCACTTTTCATTTTGGTCCTTATGGAAAATTCCATTTTGGTCATTAGTTTTTCTCAAATGGTCCATTTTCATTCTTTAAATAAAAATTCAGTTTTGATCCTTGTAAACCAAGTACTTTTGATTAATTTCTGTCCATACATCTACTGTCTATATTCATTTTTAAATTTATACATTCGGTCCTTGATGAAAATTTCATTTTTTGTCACAAAATAATTTTTTTTATCCAAATAGATCCATTTCATTTCCCCCTTTGTTCACCCTTATTTTTAGATCATAAAACTTGTCCTTTTCATGAGGATTAAATCCTCCAAATTTCCATCCAACTCTTCATACATGTCCATGATATATTTACAATCATTTTCATCCAAATACATACATATTTTCATATAAAATACAACCATAAAAATTACTCAAAACCAACATGCAATTACATTATTTCATGTATAGCACCTAACCTTTTTGTGTATGAAGTTTTTCTCTTTGTTTGGAATCCTTAGACCTTAGTTTTTCCTTGCCAAATTTCTGTCCAAACCAATGTTTGGACAGCCCTTGATCTCTCTTGGTGGAAGGAACTCAAGCTACAAAAAGAAGCCTAAGATCATGACATGCATGATCAAAAGAAAGAAAAAAACATTTACTCATCCTTGGAATAAAAATCACTAACGTTTCTTGAGCTTTTTCTTGTCCAAAATGTGGTGGTTTCTTCTTCTCCAACTAGCTAACAAAATGGACAAAAGAAAATGGATGAAGGAGGCTCTTGGTCACTTTTGGTTCTAGGTGGATCCTTCAACTTTTTGTCTCAAAAGGGTAATTATGTCTTTCTCTTTTGGTTTATTTTATTTGGGGCTTAGAAAAATAGATATGCATGGAGGTTTTGGTGGGGAAAGAAGGAAGAAATTGCTGCTGGGTTTTGGGGGAGAAGAGGGTTTGGTGGAGAGGAAAGAAGAAGAGAAAAAATGTTTCTGGAAATTTTATTTCAAATGACCCAATTTGCCCATTTTCTATCTTTATATATTAACTTATTTTATCCTTGGGCTAGGCTGAATTTTTAACTTAAGTTTAGAGCTAAATTGGAGCTCAAATTCAAGCCTTGGTCGGTCTCCTCTTCATGGGTTTCAGTCCAGCCTATTTCCTTATCTTGGTCCATTTATTTTTAGCTTTTAGACATTTTATTTAATTATTTTGATCTACTTAGACTTTGTTTTTGACAAAGTTCAAAACATAAAATTTGTAACCAACATTCTAAATAAAATTCATGTAAAATTTCATAATTTTATATGGTCATTAAGGCTTCCAAATAAAAATAAAATGGACTGTCTTATATTGAAATTTCAGTAAATATGCAGTTTCGACCTTTACTTGTTATTACTGTATTTTCATGCCTCAAACGATAGAATTTGGTAAAATGGTATTTGAACCATTGTAGCCAACATTCACAGATTTTTATTGATATATTATTCATTATTTTTAGACATTAATTGGTTCTCTAAAATAAAAACACAATATAGATGTTTTCACTATTTCCATATCATGTTCTACACTTTACTTCATTTTATTTCTTGCTATCATGTACATGATTATTTTCAGATAATTTTGTAAATTAAATTCTACATATGATAAAAAAATATTCTCTATTAAATCATATATTTATTTATTCATATTTTTGACATTACATACAAATTTTCGGAATGTTACAATATATTTGCGGAATATGCAAAAACCAAGTTGAAATAGTGATTAGGGTCTAAAATATAAAGTTAAAAAGGTGAAAGTGTTGAAATGCAAAAACTAAAACTTAAAAAGATTAAAAGTATAATTTAACCAATGTAGGCATAAGAATATAATAGGTACGGGAATCAAAACAGAGAGACCACAGTGAGTTTTGGAAGCTCAAAACTCTTACTCACTCTCAAAGTATTCTCTGTGCCGATGATTTAAAGCAAAGTGCAAGGAGAAATTGAAAAAAAAGTAAGAATAAGTGGAAAGGGTTGTAGAATCACCATAGAATTAAAGAAAACACCACTAGGGAGTAGTTGAAACAAATGGTTCAACCCTTCACACAAAAGGAAACTTGTGGGACTTGAGTGATTCAAGCTCCACCTCACCGATCTTTTTTAAAAATAAGTTAGTTAACAATGCCTCAACTTTTTTTTGGGGTGATGGAATGAATAATAGAGCATGCATGCAAAGTTTGAGTGAGATTAATGAATGTTTAGATTTTCTGGTTGAGCCCAATTTTGGTGATTTGAGTCAAAATATGTTTGTTTGGAGCAAATCACATGAAAATATGAAGGTTGATATTGGAAAACACTACAAATATTGTTGTATGGTGAATCAACAACTATTTGTGGGTGTTTTGAAGTGAAATTGAAAAATACAGGTCATAAGTTGATAATGAACAAAAAAATACAACAAATGTGATGTTAAAGTGTATATATGATGTTAAATGTATTGAATATGTTGTTGAGGATATATGTTGATGAAATAGGTAAAAGAATGTGTTTTTGATGTTGAAATATGTGTTTAATAGGTTTTGGTAACTAGAAATTCAAGAAGTTGGATTTTAACCTTTTGAAAAAAATTCAATTTTTCGGTAGTCAAAATAATAGTTCGATCACCGAACTAAGTTTCTGACTGAGCCATAATGGGTAGTTGAATGATGCTATTGAGGTATTTCTTGGTTTGGTAAAGACATAATAGGATAATTAAATAATGTTATTGAGACATTATTTGACTAAGTCAAGGAAAATAGCTCGATAGTTGAAGGATGTCAGTAAGACATCGTTCAGCTAAGCTTATAGTTCGGTAATCAAAGAATGCTAATATGGCACCATTCGGTTAAAGTTATAGTTTGGTACTGTGGGATGCTAGTTCGATAAAACGACTCAAAAACTGAATAATTTACGTAAGAGTTCATCTCGTACCTTTCGGATCTGAACCATAGTAATAATAAATTGGGATATTAACTTGTAATTATGTTAATAAATATGAATTGATATTATATTATGTGGGGAGTCATGCAAATATTTTAAAATATTTAAATAGTCTATAGTCATTTCTCATCTTAGTATGTCATACAAGACCAAACCAAGGAGATTAGAGACAACACTGTAAGAACGAGGAATTCATTTATATATCTCTACCAAGTGAGTGGATATAACTCAAGTGTTTATGATATAGAAAATATAAAGAATATTTATGGCATACTCACACATCATAATGCTTAGGATATCGCATTAGTTGCACGAGATACGACACATTGTATTATTTCATGATCTATTAATAGTAATGTTTAATTATCCAAGATTTCCCTATGTTTATATAGGTTGGGAGTGATTCAAAACATCCCTTGAAAGTCTAGCAGAAAAAGTATGTGTATGGTAAGTCCAAGATTAGTCGAAAGGAGTTTCTTGGCTCATATAAAATACCTACGAAAAATGGCCAACCCATCAGGTATTGGTAGTTCCAAAAAGATAGCTCGCGAATTAGTATTACTTAGAGATCTTGGTGACAATATTATCTTATGTGAAATGCCTAAAGGTGATGCATACACGAGTATGAAAATAATATTATATATATTTTTTTCTACATCTATTTTTTAAACTATTCAAATAGTTTACTCCTTTATGTTCGTTGCCCATGCCCTTTCTCCATGTTGTTTTTCACAGGTCAACAGGAGGTACCGAGGCATTATAATAGAGTGATGTGTCTCTGGATGTTATGTAATTGCCTCTATGATATATTTAAATTTGATTATGTATAAATTAAGACACATATAATGTTAATATATTTGAGAAATGAAATGAATATTTAAGTTTATATTAGATTTCATAAACCATATTATATATATAAAATTTGATTGCTAGATTATGGTATGTAAGTTAAATATGAGGTTATGTTGTTACAAGTTTACTAAGTGTCTGTAATTTAAGAATTTAAATATTCCTTACATGTTATAATGACTATATTAATGAAACTGCATGATTAATGTAAATTAAAAAGCTATATATAATGAAATATAAATACAATATAAATGAATGGAAAAAAATGTAATATTCACGTAATATTAAGCTTATTAGAGTTTTGACTAGCCAAATTTAGAAATTGCTATAGATGTGAAATGATAGAGGATTACTTGCACATATTTTTCATTGTTATGTGTTTACAGGATGTTGAGATATTGAATTTTGTGGCAAGTTGTACTAAAAGGTGATTCTACCCTCACCTTAAGGGTTTCTCATACCCCGGCCTGATAAAATGATGGGAAATTAAATTACGGTGGCTGAGTGATACCCACATGCAAATAAAACTATCATTAAGTGGTGATAAGTTTGTTGAATGCTTGGCAATCACGAATGGGCTAATTAATTATGTGGTACACTTGGAATGATAATTATTTATTAAAATTTTAAAATTATATTAATTAATAAAAATAAAAAATTTATTATTTATTAGAAATTAGTTAATAGTTTATTAAATTAATTTAAATACATAATTGTTTATATTTATAATATTCAATATATATTATTTTATTTATTTTAAATTATTATAAAATATAAAGTAAAATAAAATTTATTATATGATTTATTATTAATTCAAACTTTTTAATGATTAATCTGCATTATAATTTTATGTATAATATTTAAATTTTTAGTTATATATTTATATTATTTAACAATAATTATTTATTAAAAATTAAATTTTTATTAATTATTAAAAAATAAAAGATATATAAAAAAATTAATTAGTGAGAATAGGATAATCTCAATATTTCCTCTCTTTTTATCCCTTTTATATATTACAGATAATTATTTATAATTTTTATTTTCCTAAATTTTCAGTTAATCATAATTTTATTTTACCTTTTTATCTCTTAAGAGAGAGAAATAAAGAGATAATGTGCTATATTATATATATATATATATATATATATATATATATATATATTGTTAACTTCTTACATAAGGAATGTTTGAATTATCAGAAATAAGAATACATTTAAGTAAATGAGGCAGAAAATTGAAATCTCGAAACAAAAATTGCTCTGAGTGGAAACGAACTGAGATTGGCCATGAAGTCTGCGGCTTGGTTCCCTTCCCTGTGAATATGAGTGACTTGAGCAGAAGAAGAAACCATAAGATTATGTATCTTGAGGACAGTAGGCGATGAGGTGATGGTGGCAGCTTTGTTAAGTTTATTGACCGAAGCTAGTGAGTCCGTTTCAATAACCAGAGGCATGAGATCATGATCTGAACTCCATTGAAGGCTATGATAGATTGCTAATAATTCAGCATCTTCAGTCGAGCTTGCATTATAAGTGAATCCTAAACCGGCAAAGAATTGCCCAGCACTGTTGCGAATAATAGCACCTCCAGCCGCTTCATATTTGGAGAAAGAAGCATCTACATTCAACTTAAAAAATCCCAGTGGTGGACGATGCCAAAAAACCAGCTTGGGCACAATTTTACGAGAGTAACCAGAATCAGTTGGAAGGAAATCTTGCAGTAGAGGGATTGGTTTTGCAAATTTGTCATTGGTGTGAGCAGCTCCCCATTTAATCAAGAAATCACGAATACCCTTGCCAATACTAGGCATATAAAATTGCTCATTTCCCCAAGTAACTCAGCAAAAAACAAGCCAGATTGAATAAGCAATAACAAGAGGGAAAAGAGTGCAGATTTTACCTAGTGCTGATTTAGGCGAGAATTACAGCCACCATAACATCATCTCGTGGCGAATGGAATGATGTTCCCACTGGCAGGAGATCAGGAGCTTCTGATAGAAAACCCAGACTGGTTTTATTTAGTCACACATGTAGAAGATGTGATTTGCAGTTGCAGGCGCAGAGAGGCAGAAAGGACAGCAAGACGCCATCTGAACACCCATTTTTTGCAGTCTTGCCGGTAGAGGAAGAGCATTTTTAAACAAACGCCAGGTGAAGATAGAAAGCTTCAAAGGAATGGTGATATCCCATATTTTGGAGAAAGACAACAGAGTTGATTTCTTGGGACGAACAGCTTCATAGGCAGCAGCAAGGGAAAAAACACGCGAATTTGAATCTTGCCATATTAGTTCATTATCTTGGTCCGAAATAAGATACTTGGCAGTTTGTGTGATTTTACAAATTCTCTTCCAAATGCAGGAGTCAATCATTTGGAAGCTCATGTGGCCTTTTTTATGATATTTCTGGAATATTAGGTTGGACCAAAGGGAAGTCTTTTTCTTATATATCCACCATAACTTCAGGGAATAAGCTACCTGCAAAGAATTCAAAGGGCGAAGGCCTAAACCCCCCTCATTCGTAGGGTAACAAAAATCTGCATATTTAACCCAGTGGTAGTGTCTTTTCCCATCTGTGTCCCAAAAGAAAGCAACAAAGCGTCTTTCTAACGCACTTATTACCGATTGAGGTAGTAGCATTGCTCCAAGAGTATGAATAGGTATAGAGTTCAGCACATGCTTTAATAGCATAAGTCTGCATCCTGATGACAACATATTTTTCATCCAGCCTTCGAGTTTCTGGTTCACCTTCTGTAAAAGATATGTGCAATACTCAGCCCTGTTTATACCCTGATGAATGGGGGCACCTAAATATGTGAATGGAAGTGCTCGCCACTTGAAAGAAAGGCAGCTGTCAATTTTATCTATGTAACTCTGACTAGCTTTCTTGGAACAGAAGAAGGAACTCTTTTCAAAATTAATCAATTGGCCTGATCCTGCTTGATAACAAGAGAGGAATTCCTGAAGTTTTTTAGTGCTTCGCATGCCTCCGCTTATAAAAACTAGAAGGTCATCAGCAAAGCCCAAATGACTTATGATCCAATTCCTAGCAGTTTTGTATGGTAATATCTTGCCATTTAACACCAAACTGTTCAGACCTCTAGAAAAGCATTCAGCAGCTATAATAAAAAGATAAGGGGATAAGGGGTCACCTTGTTTAACACCCCGAGTAGGACTGAAAAAATCGAAACTTTCTCCATTAATATTGATTGAAAGTTTAGTAGCCCGCAAATTAGAGATGATAAGGGAGACAATACAATTAGAAAATCCAAATTTGATCATAACCGCTTGAAGAAAATTCCATGAAACTCTGTCGAATGCCTTAGCCATATCAAGTTTGATGGCTAAATTGTGACCCCTCGTCTTCCTATCGATGTCATGAATGAGTTCATTTGCTGTCAAAATTTGTTCATGGACCGACCTTCCCTTGATAAATCCTGCCTGTTCCTGAGATATAATGTCATGTAGAATAGGAGTCATGCGGTTAGTAGTAATCCGGGAACATACCTTACTGATGAAAGTAGCTAGGCAAATGGGTCTATATTGACTAAATTGAGAGGGATTGCTGACTTTTGGCAAGAGAATAATACTGGCTGCACTGAAAGATTGTGGTATAGGAAGCCTCAGAAAGAACTCCTGGACTGCACTACATACATCTCCTGACACAATGTCCCAACAACTGTGAAAGAAAAATCCGTCAAAACCATCTTGACCCGGTGCACTTTTCGCATCCAACTGCCAAACTGCATGCTTGACCTCATCAAGACTAGGGATCATAATCAGACTATCATTTTGCTGTTGAGTCACCAAAGAGGGAATGACATTAAGGAGGGATTCGAAATCTTTATCACCATCACTGCAAAAGATTTCTTGGAAAAAAGAAACAGCCGCCTCACCAATAGATTTTTGATCAGAAAGCCAGGAGCCAGACTGATTTTTAACAGTAGAAATCCGATGAAGCTTTCTTCGAACTTTAACATAATTATGGAAAAAGTTTGTGTTGGCATCTCCTTCTTTCAACCACTTTATACGAGATATTTGCCTCCAGAAGACCTCCTCCAGCTTGTACTTTTGAATTAGCAAAGCATGCTTAGACTGCTAATTAAGTCAAGAAGCATCGGAAGGATCCGCCAAATATTTGAGTTCAGCCGAAGCAGCCTCCTCCTCCGCCAACTTGATAGAGTTAAAAATATCACCAAAAGTAGAGTGGTTCCATTCCTTTATTGCTTGTTTAAGTGATTGTAATTTCAAGAATAATCCACGCATACCTCCACTAGAAAAAGACGAGCTCCAATGAGCTTTAACCATAGGCAAAAAGGTGTCATTTAGCAACCACATGTGCTAAAATCTAAACGGTTTTGGAGAAGTAGAGGTAGCTTGTTTGCAAATAAGAAGCAAGGGAGCATGGTCTGAGGTAGCTTTACCTAAATGCTTTGTGAAAACATCCGTAAAGTAATCCAGAAATTGCATGTTAGCAAGCAACCTATCAAGTCTCTCCCACACCCTTCTAGAAGAGCGGACTCCGGTCCATGTATACTCACATCCATGAAAGGGGATATCAACAAGACTACATTCATCTAAGCAACCGTTGAAATCCTGGATTCCAAGTAAACAGGGCTGGGATGATCCCTTATATTCAGTTGGGCACCTAATAATGTTGAAATCACCACCCGGAAGCCATGGACCAGTAAGAGAAGATAGATTCGTTAACATACTATCCCATAGCTCATGCCTTTTTCCCTAAAATGCCTCCCATACACTGCTGAAAAGGTAAACTGCCACGAGAGAGAATGGCAAACGGCCGAGCATGAAAGAAGGGCAGGTCAACAAAATCTGAAAGATGAAAATATGTGGCATCCCAGAATATCCAGATCTTATTATCATTAGAGCAAAAAACATCAGAGAAGCCAATACTAGTATAATAGAATAAGCTCTTAGCACTGATCACCATAGGTTCAATAACAGTAAGCAGATAAATTTTATTATCAATACAAAGCTGTTTTAATCTAGTGAATGAAGACTCTATTCCACGAACATTCCACTGTAAATAATTCATTGAGAGATAGGATGAGATTGATTTAAAGAAAAGAGCTCTTGCCTTGCTGCTTTAGGCGGTCTGCCACGTTTCCTTTTAGAAAATTGCTTTATTTGAACAATTGTAAAATCAGTTTCACATCCATCACCATCTTTTGAAAAACAAAATGATTTTAGTTTTCTTGATAAAACAGAATTGGACTCTCGCAGCTCATCACACGACATAACCCGAGATAGTACTAGTAAATTGGAGTCCGAATTGTGCTGAATTGTATCCTCGTCAGGATCACCAGGAATCTCCACATCAGAAGCACTAGAGGCTGAAGGCGAAGCCCCCATTTTATCATCAGGAACCAATTTGTCTGCAGCAAAAGAAATTGGAACACAATCTCCCTGCCGGAGAACTTCATCAAGAACAACACAAGCTGAAGGCATAGCATCAGAATTGGATAAAACAATAGTAGGAATGGCATCATTATTCGGGATAGCATTTGAAGAATTAGTGGTCTGTTCCACCGGAAGAACCGTTGTGGGCAGAGTAACATCAACCAGATTATCTGGCTCCAAATTGGCCACACCATTAGAAGACATATCCTTAGGAACTCAAATTTTCTTCTTTTCCGCTGGACGAACCACCTCTCGATTTGCTTGTAAAGGACAAGATAAAAAGTTATGACCAATGCGATAACAATCAACACAATAATGAGGCAAATTTTCATATGAAATATGCTGCCAAAAACCAACACCATCATCCTCAATCCAAATTTTAGAAGGAAGATCCAAGGATAAATCTAGTTCTACAAACTCTCGCCATAGAAGGATGAGAAAGTAGGGTTGTAGCGGCATCAACTTTAGGGGTGGCCCTATCAAATTTGCTATTAGAAATAAGGCTGCTTTATCAAAAAGATGAACTGGTAACCCTTCGAAAGAAACCCAAGCCGAAACTATCGAACTGTCAACATCCGAACAAAAAGCTTTGGTCCACGTAGAGACTCTCATGGAAAAGCCATGAAAATACCATGTCTATTTTAGCCAAAATCGATGGAAATCTTCCTCTAAGGCAAAACGAATCAATACATGGGGCACATCCAAAAGCCCTAAAGAAAAACTACCATTGAAGCCTATTTGATCAAGTAATTTCTATAAAGATTTAATCGTTGGACGACCAGTATTAAAAGTACCAACCACTATGAATCGAAAAGGAATGGCAAAAGCATCTGATTCTTTTTTTGAAAAGGATACAGCAGGAGCGCCCTTATACAAGCATGGTTGCTTAGAATAAGACATAGATGTTTTGGGAAGAATGGAAGCAAAAAATCGATTAATATCAGTAAATTTATGACCACCTTTAAGAGTCTCTACGAAAGAAATAGATTTAGAAACAGAGACAACGACCTCCGGTGAGGGAGCCGCTATCGATTGTGAATAAGCTTTGTTGGAGTTATAGGAAAAAACTCTAGTAGAGCAACTTTCACATATATATATTAAATGATAATTTAATATTAAAATATTAATTGAAAGATGAGTGAGGAGTTAAGTGTATAAATTAAATAAAATTGAAAAAAAATTAAATAATAAAATGTTTATTTAATTACTTTTAAAAAAATAAAATTAAAAAAGAAGAAAGCGAAGCCGGGAATGGATGACCAAAGAAAAGAGTGCACGTGTGGTGCACGGTTGCTGAAGGGCTATAGCCGGTGACTCCTAAAGAAAGAAAAACAAAACCCTTTTTCATAAGTTTCATCGGCTGCGCTGGGGCCATCCCTCTTTTGCTGCGCACTGTGGTT
>CAOGCB010280666.1:0-11403 GCA_948266635.1 Cnidoscolus chayamansa
ACTTCTAAAATCTAAATTTAGACTGTCGTTAGTTTCAGAATTTTGTTGTGAAACCCTAGCAGATAAATATCTTAAAGACAGAACTAACTCATATACGTTTAATAAAATCTAATTTCAATAAGTCAGATATAAGCACATATTCACCAAGCATAAATTTAAATCAAAATAAGAGATAGGGAAAGAGAATAAGAACTCGTAAATTTTATAGTGGTTCGGCCTTCTTGCCTACATCCACTCTCCCAAAGCCTCCCTTTGAGAAGTTGCTCCACTATTGACTCTTTTGAATGGCAAGAGACAAGTTATTACAAATCTCCCAAGTTTTTCAAGGCTCTTGTAATCTTCTCTCAAGTTTTCAAATGATGTTGTAACCTTCTCCCAAGTTTTCAAAGGATTTTGTAATCTTCTCCCAAGTTTTCAAAGGCTCTTGTAACCTTATACAAGTGTTTCTCACCAAACACTCAAAACACAAGTTATCCCAAGCTTGCAATCAACCTTAAATAGTTTTGATGGATGAAAGAAATTAATTCTTGTTTTTCTCTTGTTAAAGCTAAAGCTATAAAGAATGAGAAGAATTTAATTTGCCAGAGAATGCTCAATCAATGCTCAATGAATACTCAAGTGAAGAAAAGCTCTTTGTAATATATTATTTCAATGTAAAATGATTCTCTTAAGTGTAAATGAGATACTTCAACTCAATATATATGTTCTTGATGTAAACTAGGTGTTTAGAGAAGATCTGGGTAGGTCTGACACAAATTTTAGTAAAAACTAGTCATTATTTTTGGACTCTAGTACAGAGTTGATTTTAAAACCTAGAATCGTGAAAATAGAAGTTCTATTTTGAAAGTCTAGGTTCTACTTTCAACTCTGTGACTATATTTACTTCTAATTTTGAAATCAATTTTTTAAACTGATGTGTATCATATGAATGTGCATGTATGAATGTGCATGTATGAATGATTTAGCATGTTTGGCAATTCACACTCTTATCTTCTTTTTAAAAGAATTCTACAATTACATAATACTCTGTAAGCTTTAAATTCTTGGTGCTTCAAGCCTTATGTCTTTGTATCCTTAATTTTTCCTTCATTTATATTTCTTCAATATCAACCTGCAATCATTTGCTTCACAAAATTCCAACAAAGTGTATTTCTTTTAAAAGTAAAGATAATTTTCTTAAGTTTTGGAATCATCAAAATATATTCATTTGAGCTCATGGGGTCAACAATTGTTTTTATTACAATAAAGTTAGTCATATGATTCAATCATGTCCTATTAGAAAATGATCATTCAAGGTAAAGAAAATTTTGGTACCTAAAGGATCCATCTCTAATAGCATTAACACTCAATGACCCAAAAAATTTAGGTATCAAAAATTAGTTAACTGGTTTTAGGTTTATTTGAAGAATAAAGAGGATTCAAGCAAATGATGTATAAAAAATTGATTGTTCAAGGCATATGACAAGAGATAAATATAACTTCACCAAGCTTACATGAGAGATGAAAGATTTGTCAAATTTGGTGTTAAAGGATGAGTCTAAATTATTGGAAATGGCACAATTGGAAATCAACCAAATATTGAAAATGTTGCTATTATTCAAGATTTGAAATTCAACATTTCTTAGTGTTAGTCAACTATGTGACAAGAATTTTGAGATAACCTTCTTTAGCACTCACTGTGAAATTATTGACTTAAAGATCATGCATTGTTCATTGCCTCTGGATATGAAAATATTTACATGCTGAATTTAGATTTATTTCAAGTTAGTGAAAAATGTCTCATGACTTTAAATGATAAGAGATGGTTATGGCATACGAAGCTTGGACATACTAGTATGCATTTGATATCTAAGACTTCAAAGAAAAGTCTACTTAGAGGTTTACCTAAAATTGAATTTAAGAGAGATTATCTCAGCAAATCTTATTTATTAGGAAAATAAACCAAAACCAGTCTTAAACCAAAAAAAGTAGTGGCAACTTTAAGAGACTTAAAATTGATGCACCTCGATTTTTTTTATCTAGTCACTCCCACAAGTCTAGATGTCAAAGCTTATGTATTTATAATCGTGGATAATTATTATAGAAAAACTTGGGTATTCTTTGGAATCTTTGATATATTTGACAAACTTTACAGAATGGTTTAAAATAAAAAAGGATTCTACATCACCTCGTTAAGGAGTGATCATGGGTAGAGTTTGAAAAAAGTTTATTTGAAGAGTTCTTTCTTAAATCATTATATTTTTCATACATTCTTAACTCCAAGAACACCTTAACAGAATAGAAAATTTGAGAAGAAAAACAAAACACTGCAAAAAATAGCTAAATCATGAGTTTAACCTTTCAATTATTAAAATAATATAAAATAAATAAAATAAAATAAAAAATTTATATTAATAATTTTTGCAAATTCTATCAATTATTATTAAAATAATATAAAATTAATAATATAAAATAAATAATTTTTATTAACAATACTTACAAATTTTATTAATTTTAGTCAATTATCATTAAAATAATATGAGATAAATAATATAAAATAAAAAAAAAATTGTTAACGATATCTATAAATGCTATTAAATTTATTTAATTATCATAAAAATAATATGAAATAAATAAAATAAAGAGTTTATATTAATAATCTTTGCGAATTCTATTCATTTATTTCAATAATTTTGATTTAAAGTTTTATTATAAATATATTATTTAAATTAATGATATAAATATAATAAAAAAAATTATGTTTCTAATTCAACAATCAATTAATCTAAGGTTATTAAATATTATCTAATAAATATTTACTAATGGATAATTATATTTAATAATTATTTATTTTTATTAAATTAACTAATATTTTCTTTTTAAATTATTTTAAATTTGTAAAACTATTTAAATTGAAGAGATTATCATTGATCTTATATTCATGTTGCCGATGATAAAAGGGTATTGAAAAAAGATGAACAAATCCCAATAGTAGTATTATAATATAATTGAAAACTATTAACTATTTATATAGTTTTCATTTTTTATTTTTAATATGATCTTGATATAAATTATTGATATAATTTTTATTTATTATTAAAATTTATATTAAATATTAAATTATAAATAATCTTATTTATTAAAAAATATGTGTAAATAATATAATTAATAATTATATTAGTATTTAAATATATTATATTGTAAAAATCTATATTTTAAAGTGGATTAAATTGTTTTAATTATATATTTTAATAAAATTTTATTCAATTTTATTTTTAAGACATTAATTTGGATCGACATATAATTTGTTTTTTATAATATTTTAGAATATGAAAAATCTAGCTAATATAAAGAAGAAAAAAAATATAAATTAAATATATTTTGAATATAAAATAATATTTTAGTATAGATATATCTATTTTATTTTAATATTTAATTAATTTTACAATAATTATGATTAAAATAAAAAAATAATTAATGAATGAATAAATTAATTACTTAAAAAATTTAAATTTAAATTATTTATCTTATATTATTCTAATAATAATAATAATTATTTATTTTAAATTTTTTATTAATTAATGAAATGAAAATAAAATAATAAAATGTTAATATTAATATTTACATTATTTAGTGTTAAATTTTACTTTTAAATCTTTTAAATGTTTAAAATTTAGAGAAAACATACTTAAAATAATGTAATAATTTTAAATAATATGATAATTTTCTTATAAAACATACATAAAAATATTTTTTATTATCTAAATGCATAAATATTTTTTTCCAAATAAAATTTAATATGCTTATTATAAAAATATATATAAAATTTTTTTGAAGCGTATAAATATGTTATTTTATATAAAAAATATATAATTTATTTATAAAATTAATATTAATTACTATGTATGTGCAACAACTAAAATAAATAAATGTTATATGTTAGTAATAATTAGAGTTGGTTTACATTTTAATTTTAATATGTTTATTTATTTTAATATAATAAAAATCCACTGAATTGAATTTAATGTCATAATCATGCACTTTGTTACTCTTAAAATAGTATTTTGCTATCTTTATAAATAGTACACTACCATTATAAATTTAACATTTTTAATGTGTTTTGAAACCATTATTATTGTACAGACAGCCAAATAATGAAGAAAAATAAATAAATAAATACATAAACTACTTTTCACTTCTTCCATTATCTATATCTATATCTATATCTAAATAAATTTGTCATGTTCTTTTCACATTTTATTTTAATTATTATAATAGAAAATAAATTCATCAATTACTTAAAATTAAAAAAAAAATGAGGAAAGGCATTAAGAAAAATATTCATAAAAATAGTGATTAATTACTCCTTGCATTTTTTTTGTTTGAAATCAAAAATCAATTTTAAAAATAATTAAATTAATGATTTTTTTAAGATAATAATAAGATATAGTTTAATTTTTTATAAAATCTCTTAGTATGAGATTCTATTAAAATTCAAAATGTGATTTTTTATTTTTTATTTTTTATTTAGTTTTATTTACAATATATATTAATTACATATTAACTATTTGATATGATTTATTTAAAAAAAAAACTTATCTTATCTTATCTTTATTTATTTATTTATTCTTAAAGCAAAAGGTTAAAAGTAGAAAAGTATAATTATCAAAAGATTACTACAAACTTAGATTTGTATTATTTACTGAAATTAAAAGTTTATTTTTAAAGGACAAAGATTATTTTACACCCTTTACACACACAAATATATATTAATTTTATTTATTTTTTTAATAATATAATTAAATAATAAATATATTTTTTTGGCATTCAAAATAGCTTTTAATATTTTTAACTATTTATTATTTTTTTTTAAATCTAATTTAGTAAATCAATCCATTTCTGTTTTGATATAATGGGTTTAATTTGGAATTTATTTTATTTGCTAACTAACATAATATCTTTTTTTTTTATTATTATTATAATGCATAAATCTTAAAGTGATAAATTATTTTCAGTGAATTAGATATCCACTAAAATGGAAAGAAAAACGGCTAAGTAAGCCAAATTTCACGCAAGGAATAACGCCAAACAAGTCTAAAGAAAATGGTAATGATTTTAGAAAATTTATTTAAATAATTTTTTTTTTCATTTTTCATAATTGAATGAATAATTATATTTGATAGTAAATTTTAGGATATATTAATTAAATAAATAATATTTTAATAAATTAAATCATAAAATTTATAAATATAATAAATTAAAAAAAAAAAAAAAGAAAAGAAAAGATATCCGAATCGGAATTGTTGTATGGGTTGCTTAGGATGTATTACAGAAAAGGAAAGCATGAACGGAAACTGAATAAAATAAAGATGTTTATTTAATGATAAACAAATTCGCCCCTTTAAACGTGAAACTGCCAAAATCACATGAAACAGTAATTAATTCCTCACACAGCTACCATGGCCAACTCCCATGGCCATCGTAAATTCCATAACGGCGGATTCTCCGGTATAAAACCACCACCAGTCCCCCCTCCTCACTGCCACATTCCCAACACCATGGTGATCTCTTTGCCTTATGCTCACGTCGACTCCAAACTTCGAGCCCTCGCCCGCCAAGCCGAAGGCTTCGGTCGCGAAGCCAAAGGTGGCGTTGATGGCGATATCTATCCTGTTACTTCCTTAGCAGGTCAATTCCACTCTTACATTTTGTTTCTGGTTTATGTAATTTGAAGGTATTTGGTGATTTTAGGATTTTGTAATTTTCTGTTTGAATTGGTTCTTGAACTTCCGTGGATCTTACTTATTAGTGCTTGATTTCTTCTACTTTGTGGAAATTAGTTCATGATTGATAAGTGTTTGTTCTAGTTACGCCACTAGACTATATATTGATGATGGTGGTGTATTGCTGTCTTCGTTTTTTTATGAAGTTTGCTGGGAAGGTGAAGAATCATAAGCAGAAAATTTATATTAAAAATTAAGCTTCATGGTAGACTGAGGATAAAGCAAAGTGCTTTCTGATGAAATCACAATCGAACTATATATTTATGGCTTGTGCAAATGGTGGACTAAATATTATAATGAAAAAAATTGCTTTTTTGGGAATTGCAGCTTCATATAATGTTCACTTTATATTTGAAATGCCTTTCACAATTGGAAACTGCATGTTACTGTTTGTCGAAAATGTTAATATTTTTATATTTCTTATGACAATTAGATCAGCAGCGTTGCAGGACTTTCTTTTTGATATTCATTGTTTAAGCAGAAATCATATTTAATATTCTTTTATTATAAAAATTACAACGTTTTCCTAGATTGACATGCAAATGCATAGTTACGAGTTTCATTTTGTGGCGTGTGACAATAATTCTTTTAAGAGGATACATTGTTATAGATATATCAAAGCACCTGCAGTTTGAAGTATATGAATGTTACAATTCAGAAACTCACTGAAATTCCTAGTCTGAGAAAACCAAATCTAACAAAAAGTGTGTTCTTTTCCCGCCCTTTAGATCTACCTCATCTCCTTTTCAGTGCAACTTTTGTTAATTGTCCGCCCTTTGTTAACATGGTAGAATTAGTCCCAGTTATTAGAGTTTATAGAAATTCTAGTGACTCTATTACATACATGATTTAGTTTAATTTGCAAAGCTGTCAGGCACTTAGCTTTTTATTTTTAGTCACAAATACTGTATCTTCTTAACCTAGCAATTTACATATATACACACACACACACACACACACACATACATATATATGTGTGTGTGTGTGTACGTGTGTATGTATATTGGTTCTTAAGTAGGAGATGCAAGCAATGGATTTAGAGTGATTGATAAGGAGAATAAGAATTTATTTATTTTTTTCTCCCCTTCTACCAAAGAACAACAATACCGTTTAGAAAAAATAGGAAACAACAACAACAACAACAAAGCCTTAGTCCCAAACAAGTTGGGGTCGAGAAAAAATAGGAAACATAAAAGAAAAAGTGAATTCCAAGTAAAGAGAGAATAACTCTTTTTGCTCTGTATTCATATCTTATATGGGTACATATTGATACAGATTACGCAGTACTGCAATGTGAACTAATTGTATGTTCCCAATGGAACTATTGCAAACGGCTGGTTAGAATTTGGGGTCCCTGACTACCATATTCCTTAGTGGAGCTATTAAAGCATTGCTGAAGCATCATATGACAAACTAGCTTACGTAACAAATTTAGCATCATCGATTTAATGGATGTTTCAGAAAGCATGGTTGTAATGTAGGAATTATGAACTGTTGGCTACATCTTTTTGCTGTACTGGAGTTTTAGAAAAGATTAGTTTTATCAATTTGACAATGTGAGATGTTTGGGCTTGAACTGCCTTGTTGTTCTTCTGCTCTGAATTATATTAGCCAATTCAATGATCATTAGCCTCTTCAGATAATTATGATTTGGTACTCAATTAAGCTTACTTCAATTTCTATGTGATTACAGATGATGGGCCAGGATCACTAAGGTATGGGTGTCGGAAGAAAGAGCCACTTTGGATTGTTTTTGAAGTGTCAGGCACAATTCATCTTAGGTCATACTTAAGTGTCTCATCTTACAAAACTATTGATGGCCGGGGTCAAAGAGTAAAACTCACTGGTAAAGGTTTGAGGCTGAAGGAATGTGAGCATGTTATCGTATGCAATCTAGAGTTCGAAGGAGGCAAGGGACCTGATGCTGATGGCATTCAGATAAAACCCAAGTCAAAGCACATTTGGGTAGATCGTTGTACCCTTCGTGATTATGATGATGGGTTAATAGATATCACACGAGAAAGCACAGAGATTACTGTTTCTAGGTGAACTAAATCCCCCATGTAGAGGAACTATAGTTGTGTTTCCACCTTCCCTCCTCCTTTACTTCTCTCTCTCTCTCTCTCTCTCTTACGTTTTAATATTTTATTTGTTTACTGTTATTTTCAGATGCCGCTTTTCAAATCACAACAAGACAATGCTCATTGGAGCAGATCCATCCCACATCACTGATAGATCCATTCATGCAACCATTCACCATTGTTTTTTTGATGGGACACGGCAGCGGCACCCTCGTGTTAGATTTGCCAAAGTACATTTATACAATAATTACACGAGGAACTGGGACATTTATGCTGTTTGTGCTAGTGTAGAAGCTCAGGTGATAATACTTCATTCATTCAACATTTTTCCACATATGCTACATGTTTTACCATGCTTTAGGATTATTTGTTTGATATCTTGTTATTCTTTCGCCATAAGACTTCCTTTCATTTCATTGTTTCACTTATTCTACATCTTTTACCTGACCTGTCATTTATTTTTTGCCGTCAGATATACTCCCAATGCAACATTTATGAGGCAGGAAACAAGAAGGTTGCTTTCAAGTATCATACTGAGAAGGCAAGCCCTTCCACTATTTTTCACAACATATACAAGCCTTAATACTTCATGATCATTTAATTCATTCTTGTTCTATCTTATTAGGCATGAAAAAAATATTAAGATATAAGCATGTATTTTCTTTTCATGTGGAGTCTCAGGATTGCTATTTTCTATTTGAAACTACAATCTGCTGGAAACTCGCTTATTCTTTTAAGTTCAATTGATCTTGGTGGCGAAAAAAGACACCGTAGTGTTGGAATAATCCGACAATATTTTAAGTTTATGATGAAAATAGCTTTGCAAAGTAGTAAAGTTTGACATTTCCATTATGATTATTTCATACTTTTCACATTTGTCAAGGAATAAATTAAGCCAGCATAATTTAAATGGATTTGCTACCTTAGATGCGAGTAAAAAAGGTGGGCCAAAAAGTAGTTAAGATGAGGTTGTAAGAAAAGAAGGATTTTTTTTTTTTTGTGCATATAATTTTGCTTTGGACAAAGCAGAATGCTTAGCTCAACTCAAGAGTTAATCCTTAACTAGATCAGATCAGTTATATTTTGATAATTGTCGTTACATTCCACACCATGTAAGGCTACTTCTCTAGAAACATATAGAAACACTTTTCTTTTCTTTCTTTTTTTCTAGACTACTCTTCTTGTCATCTAAGCCTGCCCTTTCCTTTCTTATCTTCTACACTTAACGTGCTTACGCATGTGCTCCCTTCATCCAACTTTTCCTGCTTCTGCCTTCCTGTGAATGTTTTCATTCCTTATCTGATCCGATCTTATATTTCTACACATCCATCTTAGCATCCTCATTTATGCCATGATAATGTCATGTAAATGCTGTCTTCACCATGCAACATGTGCTACCACATCTTTTCTGGTTAGACTGAGTCCTGTAAAACATTCTCTATAACATAGAATGAAACAGAAAATTCATTCAGACTACATTTTCAATGTCTCAGATGAAGGAAGCTAAGTATGCAAACATCTTTTCTAGTGACATTAATCCTTGTTTTTTGGTTTTTATTCTATTGGTTATCAATTATAACATATGCGGGGCTGTTTACAACTTTCCTAATTTTGATGTTTTTTGCTTTATAACATGAATCATGAAATTTGTTCTCTACTTGAGAAAAAGAAAAGGGCAATTAAAGCTAGATATTTTCCCATATATATATATAAATATATATATATTCCTTTCTTAAGCATTTCTTTCTGTTATGTATACAAGCATTTTTTTTATTAATTTTCCTTCCAAATTACAATAATGTATTATTTCTGGAAATTGGAATGGAAAAAGAACATTGTAATCAGTTGTGACGAAGATTCCTTGGAGGACAGTGGCTTCTATTAGATTTTCAATCAGTTAGGAACATATTATTGCCAACTTCAATTCTTTGAGATGTATTAATAGTGTAAACTGTATTTTACTGGTCAATGTGTCAGATGTATTAATACTGTAAACTAGATTTTACTGGAGAACGTGTCATGCTCTTTAGATCGAGGGCTTTGTACACAAAATTAAAAATCATCGACTATGTGATGGTTTTGCAGGCAGCTGACAAGGAGGAAGGATCGACTGGCTACATTAAGTCTGAAGGAGACTTATTCACAACTGGAACTCAATCAGGAATAATGTCAGGGTTTGGAGGACACTGTATGTTTCACCCCAGTCAGTACTACAGAACATGGACAGTGGAAGCTCCAACAGATGCTCTTAAACAGGTTCTTCAACAATGTACAGGATGGCAGTGTGTTCCGAGGCCACCTGATACAAAATAGACTTCCTTGTAAGATTGGGATCCTCCCTCCTATACGTTGTTGCCGCTGCTGTGTGTTATTTCGTCAGTCCCTTTACACTATGTTTGGTATGGCGTAGTGCAATAAATAATCAATTTGCAATGAAATAAATGTTTGAAAGATGTAATGTGATGTAAAATAATTGTCCGTATATCCTACGTTTGTTTAAAAGAAATAAAAATAATGTAATGTATTGTAATATTAATGCAATGATAGTTTTGTTTTAATATTGAACCGATTTATAGTAGCAGTAACTAGTAATGACTCTACTGATTGATTTTGAGGTAGTAGTAGTAGCAAACTCACATGGAAGGCAGGATACATTTTAAAGTTGGGTAGCAGATTTAGCTTGTAAATATGCTTTCCAATATGCTTAACAATCGATCTGGCTCCTCATATCTTCTTAGTAGCTCCTGATGTTGGCTTCGAGATTCTTTCCCAGCACCAAATCTCCCTCTAACTCTCTCGGATTTCTCTTTTTGTCAGTCCATTTCTTCGTGGACTTGGCTGCCTACACCCCCAACCCCTCCTCTTGATTTTCTCTTCGTTTTTCTCAGCAACAACCACGTGACAGATTGCCATAGCACCTGGGAACCTTGGTCTGACCTGGCCCTGGTATTTGAAAAAAGGAGGGCGAGCACATGTCTGGCCATATGGCTGAGTTGGGGGAAAGGGGTGGTGTTGGTGGTAGAAAAAAAAATACCATTTCAAAACAAGTGTGAATGATTAGGTAATGACCTAAGAAGAACCGTGAAAGCTAACAAAGTTAGTGTATAAGCTGAAATAATAATCACTAATTAAGCTTAGTGGTCTACCAAAAAATAGATAAATAACTGAAACTTGATAAGCCAAGGTGAAGTCAATACCAGCAACTGTTCTGCTAAGGCCAACTGATGGCCAGGATATCTTGTAGAGATCATCCCAAATATAAGCATCTAATGTCCTCGGAGACTAGTGCTTAGAAAAGATATATACTTGAAGATTTTATAGATATTCGAATGAAATCAACAAAATCTGATAAGCAAAATATAAAAAAATCCCAGTGAATCCTTGTAGAGCAAAAGATGATAAAAAAAAAACGAATCCCAAAAAGATATATGGGAATGGAAATACATGATAAGTAATTTCACCAACTCCTTATTATCACTCTAGTTTAAATATAGAAAATTAATGTGGTTCAATCATGAAGTTGGCAAGTTAGAAATAAGATTTTATGTCATATCAAGAGA
>CAOGCB010280791.1:0-25847 GCA_948266635.1 Cnidoscolus chayamansa
CTTGAAATATCAAGTCAAGATAATATATAAAATAGAACATTAGAGTTATTTGAATTACTTTAAAATACAAGCAGGTAATTACTGTTTTATATAAAAACATGCCAAATTTTTATATGAAAAGGGAAAATACATATAACTTCTGGAGGTAGAGTAGCATTCTTCATGTGGCTATGTTTGAGGATTCCAACTTATTTTGGAATGGCTATTTTTGGTTAATTCCGTCAAAGTAGAACTTTTCAATACAGGGTTGGTAACATTATCTACTGCACACTCCCCGTTTGGTCACTCTTTAGGCTTTATATATCCACACTCATCAATGCCAATCCCACAAATCTTTATTTCACAACTACTCCAAAGCTGCCGAGGATATCAAGAAATGAAGAACAGTCTCTACACCACTGTGCTCTTGGTCGCTCTCTTCTCTGCAGCTGTTGCAGACTATTATGTAATCAACTCTCTCTTCTACACTTTCTAATTCTCATTTCTCAGTTACTTATCATTTTTTTTCATGTCCTTGCAGGGTGATGAGTGCGTTTATACCCTGTACGTCAAGACTGGATCCATCATCAAGGGAGGAACTGATTCCAAGATCAGCCTCTCCCTCGGTGATCCGCAAGGTCGCTCTCTTTGGGTCCATGACCTCCAATCTTGGGGTCTAATGGGTCCCTCCCACGACTACTACGAGCGCGGTAACCTAGACATCTTCAGCGGCCTTGGCCCCTGCATTGGCACACCCATTTGCCGCCTCAACTTGACCTCTGATGGCACTGGGTCGCACCACGGTTGGTACTGTGATTACATCGAGGTCACTTTCACTGGGCCTCACAAGGAATGCAGCCAGACCATATTCTACGTAGATCAGTGGCTGGCTACCGATGTTCCACCTTACAAGTTAACGGCTCAGCTTGATGGGTGTAGTTTGTGGGATGAATCTGCAAAGAAGGTGGTGAAGAAGAGGTTTGCTGTTGGGAATCGAAGAGGATCTGCATCCGCTTGAAAAAGAGAAAAGATGGGTCTATAATCTTTATGTTTTTGTTGAGAATCCTTGAGCTAGTTTGGTGTTTTGATGTGTACGCATTAAGACTACGAGGCTTTTTCTAATTCAATTTGCTGATATTTTTGTTTTGCAATTTGATCTTCTTCTACTGTGTCCATGTTTTATATTTAACCATAATCCTTGGAAGATAAAATTTTCCATATGTTGATCAACACACCATAATTATAACAATTTCATATTACAATTTACATGATTGGTTTTCATTTTAATCAATTTTGAAATCAATACGCAAAATATACATATAAAATTCATCCATATATTTATATTCCATTAAAAATATGGAATTAGGAAAATAAAATGAACTAATTCTATTCAAAATAATTGATAATTTTAAATGTAAATCGTACTCGGGTTCGCTTATTAGGTCGGTCGGTGTTTTCTCAATTTCGAACGGTGGAGAGGTCCTGAGTTCGAATCTCCTTGGTTCCGTTTTTCTCAAATTTCGTCCTTTTTTACTCCTCGTCTTCTCCCGCCGGAAAATACATCGACATGAATCAAGATCAGCCATCTCCAGCTCCCAGAAAGGTAAGTCTGTATGTTTTGATCTTCAATTTTCATATGAGATTTGAATCTTGATTAGATCTTGAATTCTCATGAAATCTTCTACAGGTTAAGTTCATCCCCAAACCCAGAAAGCCTAAACCCACCGTCCCTAAATCGTACTTTGCTCTCAACTCATCTCCTTTTTAGCTTCGTTTTTTTTTTTTGGTAATTTTTTGAAGAGCGGTTGTTCGAAATTGAAACTCTTCTTGAAACTCTTCTGGGGTTTGTTTTCATCGCCGGTGATTTTGTAAATGCAGTGAGGTGAATACTACTGATAACGGGGAAGATGAAGCAGCCCAGGCTCAGAGGCTCATGACCAAATTCAACGTAATATTCTTCTAGTTCCCTTCTTCCAAATCAAATCTTTATGTTCTGCGCACAGTTTCTTTCTCTTTTCTTTTTTCATCCAAAATTTTTACGTTCTACTCTTCAATTGTTTACCTTACGATTTTGACGGAGAAAAATGGCTAAAGAATTGTTTGGTTTTACTGGCGAGTGAACTCATTTCATTAAAAAAAATTATTTGGTTTTTTTACCTTTTATTTTCATTTTTCTATCGATCCAGAGTGGAGAGGATTTGGGCATCTGATAGGTCTAGAAACTTTCGTCTCATTCCTTACAATTAAAATAAATAAATAAATAAACTCTCTTCTCATTGAAGAGCTCAAGGTTCTTTTCATAGTTTAGGTTAAATCTTTGGAAGTTAATACTAATATATATATGTAATATATATATATATATATATATAAAGCACCATATGGATGGTTATCTTAATTGGCTATGGTACGGTTGACCACTATATTTAGAAGATTGGCATTCACTTGTTTCTGATTCCAACAATGAAACAGTTCTTACATTGTTAAAGAAATTAGCAGGTTCTTTTACCACTAGTAAATTGTCGTGATAGATGTTTGAGATAAATCTTTTAACAGGATCCATTTGGTGACAGAATTTCGTTGGAATATACTAATTTTGTGTTTGATGAAGATGAATAACTTTTCTTGAAGGAAGAATGCAACATTATATGTCACATTACACTAACCTGATAGTATAGTATCAGCCGATATATAATATTTTTCTTCTTGGCATTTGCAGGAGAATCTCATTAGACAGGTACCAAAAGTTGAGAAAAAATGTAACTTCTCCTTAACTATTACCCTTATTGCTTGTATTTTTGTATTCTTTTGGTATTGGTTCATGCCTTCTCATTTTGTTAAGTTTGCTTTGTTTGCGTTGATCTTTTACTCTTTGGTGCTAGACCATTAGTCAGCTGCCAGAAAATTTTATTGGGGATTACATGGCTGATACAATTGTAAATGCTATAAATATACAGCTTTTTAATAGTTTGGAGGTGTGCATTGGTAGTCCAAATGTGTTCTCAATTTGCACTTTCTGATTTTAACTAAGATACATGATTGTAAACAAATAGATAACGGATAGGAGTTTTTTTTTGAAACAGTGTCAGTGCCTAGTCTTGCTGCAGGGGCATTAAGGCATCTTGACATTTCCTTTATTCTTAACATCAGTTTTTTTTCTTCCTTAAATTGCAGTAAATTCTTTCATCTATGATTCGGTATGTTTATCTCAGAATGTTGCTTATTTTTGGTGGGTATCTGCCAACTCATCCTCGCTTCTGAAATCACAAACAAGGCTTTTAGTTATGTTAGAATAGATTGTGAATCTGTTATGTATAAGGACCGAGAACAAAAGATAGGGATGAGAGAGAAAGAATAGAGATGAGAAATAAAATATTAGAGTAGATGAGAACTAGAAAAGAGAATAGGCGAGAAGAGAATAAAAAGTTTAGTCGAGAAGAGTGACTTTTTGGATAATTTCTTGATTGATATTCTTGAATACATAACTTCTATTTATACATAAGTTTAGTAACTTTTCCCTAACTAATTTTTTACTAAGTCAACCGTGGTTCTTGTCAATTCTAATCATAGCTCCCACCTATTAATCCCTCTACATCTATAATATGTAACAGAATCTTTAGTAATTAAAGACTATATTGTGAAAAAAAGCATGAATTGCTAATATTATTAATATTATAGCACATCATCATTATCTAAAGCTTAAAGTTTCTAACTTGCAGCTTCAGTGCAAGTTGCCTTTGGGCCAGGTCCTTCATCGCCTTGTATAACGAAATATGGTGTTCCTAAGGGTGAGAATGCTGGTAGCAGCAGTAGGTCAGAGATAAAAGACCCTGTTGATGATGATGGGGAAATTATCAGTTCTTCACTTTCAACTGTCAAAGAAGATGGGACCGTTCATTCTCTATCAGATGGCACTGATGCATTACCCTTGAAAATCAAAAAACAGTACAGAGAACCTTGGGTGATGTGTTTTATCTATGAACGGCTTGCTCTGTTATTTTCCCATACGCTTCTCTCTCTCTTTTATCTTCCATTCTAACCTAGTTTCCCTGACGCCATTACAGGATTACGAGCATACCTACTATCCTACAACTCTTCCTTTAAGAAGGCCATACTCAGGTGACCCAGGTATTATATCAGATACATGTAGAATCTTATTTCCCTCCTTGCTTCCATAGCATTATATGCTCATTTCACATTCTGAAATGTCTGAACATCACAACTAAAAAAATTTATGCAAGGTTCATTTCCGGTGATTGTAATGATTCTTCTAACATGTAACTTCTTCTGCTACTAGTTTCATCACTATAGTCCTAAACCAAAGTTGCTTGTGTTGCTCCTAGAAATTCTTAATGAGGCTGAGTTCGGGAATGCTGCAAAAAAATTGGAGTATAATGAGAAAACTATTAATCCTGCTTCAGATCTTGGACTTTTGGTTAGTTTTTGGATTAACAAATGACTCAAATAATTTGAAACGCCACATGTTGATACATATGAAAGAATTTGGTGTTGAAATAAACGTGTGGTTGGTGATAGGAGGAATGTGATGAGAAGAAGATGTTATTCTTTCAACTTCCCTCCAAACTGCCCGTTTTCAAGCGATCTGCTACTGCAAAGGGAAAAGAAAAAGCTGAAGGCGCAACTCCATCACAAGGCAAGAGCGTTTCAAAGAAGGAAAGCAGCTTGGAAGGGTTACCAGGGGGATACATGGGGAAAATGCTAATTTACAGGAGCGGAGCTGTCAAGCTGAAGCTAGGTGATATACTATTCGATGTAAGTCATCACATGTTTCATCTAATCAATAGATGAAGGCAATGGATTATTTTTGTGTTAAATATATTGAGGAACTTGAAGTTGCTTCTCCTTCTCTTTGTTTTCTTTCTTATTTATAAGGCGGCATTAGCATCAGATGAATTTTCTTAGTTCATTCCCAATCATTTGAGATGTATTTTATGCTGAAAGTAAATATGTTGTTCTTAGTTTGATGCTTAATTTGGTTAGTTTTCTTTACTGACTAATTTCCTTTGTTTTTGGGTATGGGTAGGTTTCACCAGGTTCAGATTACAAGTTTGATGAGGAAGTTATGGCCATCAATACTGCAGCCAAACACTGCTGCAGTATTAGAAAACTTGGGAAACGCGCTGTTGTAACTCCTGATGTTGATTCTCTCCTGAATTCTGAGATAAACTTGAGTTGAATGCACAGCAATAGGTTCAGTAGGTTAGTACTTGAAAATGTTCATAGAGAGAAACACAGCAGTACAATTGAGTAAATAGTTCAGTAGAGTTGAAAGGATGTCGACTAGATAGCAGATGTGTAGTTGCTTTGGTCATTTGCAAGATGTCATTCTTTAGCTATTCTCTCAAGTTCATATATTCCCTACCGTCAGGCTGGTTTCTTCTTACTTTAAATGAGTTTTTAGTGACTGTAGATTTGAGTAACTCATTAGCAGCTTCATTTATTTAACGGCTGTACAAATCACATGCTGGAAGCAACTTTTTAAGGAAAACAACACGAGTCCCAAACATTGCACGCAACAAGTTGGACGTATATATGCTTTCAAAATAAAAGTTGACGTAAATTCAAACGTCAATATATACTAAACTACATGTCGAGCTGAAATACCACAATATATACCACCTGTTTTGTCGGCAAATTACGGACTAGCCCTATGGGCTCGACTCACAACCACAACCAGCAGGACCACCACTGATAGCAGCAAAGATGTTCTCAGCTTTTCCTCAAATGGATCTTTTGTTTTCTTATCATCATTAGATCCTTCGAACAACTCATTCATCAGCTTTGTCAATTTCTCTATTGCTTCCATGAATCTTGCTTTTGTGTTTTCAAATATCCACTTCACTGCATTCAAAGCAGGATTGGACTCATGGCCTTCGGTTGCTGAACTAATATCTTCTTCTGCATAATGTATCATATCATCAGAAGTTTGTTCAATTGTCACTTAATCGGGAAACATTATCTTTCATAACAAGTTTTGTATGCCTTAAATGCTTTAATATAAATCATAATAAAGTATTAAAGATACCGTGAGTGACTCCAAAATTCTGGTGAAGTACTCAAAACCTGAATCTCTAAGAAACTCAGGAATGGCTTCATGGACAAGAGGATTGAGATTCAAAGACTCAAGTAATAGATCTTAAGCACGAACTTGGTGAGGGGAAATGTAAAATCAGATTATCAAACCACTTGAGACTACTAACCTGCATGGAAGGTCTCACGTAGCTCCCGAACTACCTCATTGTTCAAAACAGCATCCCAAACAGCTCTATCAGAAGACAATGAGATGACCATTCTCTGCACAAGAACAAAAAATTTACAAAAATGCATAGAAAGTCTCCTGTTTATAGGAGCGTTGTCCAATCTTGCTAATCTTTAGCATGTAACTGTATAATTGACAGCAGTCACCTGAATACATGGCTCAGTCTGCAATAAATGGAAAGCATCATAAACTCTGTCAGGTCCATACGGGCGTAACATTCTTGAATTACATGCATATGGAGAGGGCTCCATCCAATCAGCTGGAGAAACAAGGTGCAACCTCCCACTTGCATTTTCATCTGCTACATCCTCATCCACATTATAAGCAAATTTATCTGTAATGAACTGTGGGTACGAGGCAACATCAAATACCCTGCAAGAAAAGAAAATCCAGAAAAAGTAGGCCTTTACATGGGACATAAGTATGCAACAAGACACCCATCTGAATGATGTTCTGTTAACATCATTACATATCAGGTTTTTTAGAATACTCTTATTTCTTTTCTTTTCTTTTCTCTCCCACCTGCATCGTCACATTCACTGGGCCTATTTCTCATTTCTCAGTAAATCCAGAATTGATAGCAACCATTGCTCAAACATCCATCTTTTCTTTGTCTACATAAATCATCTTGACTTTTAATAATCTCTTTGGTTAGAAATTGAACATCTTATGACAGAAGTGGGAGGTGTCAGATAAGCTGATGTATGCAGGTTAACATCACCGTCACCTTCATTCTCATTATAAAATCATTGATTGTACGGTTAAACTTGATAATCACGATTGATTTTAAATAATGTTATTTTACGTGTTATTGGTATGCCGATAACGTGTCCTTTGTATCAGCATTTCGTGCCAAACACAACACAATCACAAACCCAACTAGCAACCCATACACACAGTTTAGCCTCAAAAGTAGCAATCGCCTAGTTGTATTATAGTAGTAATAATCTAAATGGCGCAAAAATCAAGAACAGCAGCAAAAATTTCTTAGATACACCTTAACAAGCTGTTTAGAACAAACAATCAGTAATATCGACATAACAAGACACCAAGATATTATCAAATATGAAGAAAACGAACCAAACAATAGCAAACATGTAATTGAACTTAAAAAAAAAGGAAGAAATAATTTTCTTTAAATAAGAATCTCACTGGGTAAGGGCTGAGAGAGCGCCATGGACTTCGTCAACGGAAGGAACAGGTCCCAGAACAAAATCATCAGCAACTGCAATTGGAGTCTCCTCTTCACTCCCATCCACAGAAACCCACTCATAGTCATCACAAGAAGAACCAGGAGGAGCAAAAGAAGGCCAGTAACAGGTGTTAGGACCCCCAGAATTAGCAGGTAAGGGAAAATTGGAAGCAGGAGAGAAAGGAGACCCAGAAGCAGAAGAAGATAAGCTGAGATTATTATTGGAAGGATAGCGGGTGTGGGATGGCCTAGAATTAGCGGTGGGAGAAGTAGCAGTGGCATTAGAAGAAGAAATGGTTTCTTGGAGGTTGGCGACACCTGCACGAGTAACTGATCTGCCAACCACCCTTAACATGCTGCCTCCTCCTCCGCCGCCCATGCCTTTGCCTCCACCGAACATGATTACTTGAGTTTAGTGTTGTGGGGGTGTGTCTCTTTTGTCTGTGAATAGAAAATCCAATCCAGTACAGATTGTGTTATATAATTAGAAGCGAAGCGAAGACGACCGTTTTTGGGTTGATTGATACTTCCGAGGCTGTTTGATAAAATCGTTAGGAAACAAATCCATTTAGTTCCACCTTTTCTTTATTTCTGATATTTACCCCCCATTTTCCTTTTCTTTTCACTTCTCTCCCCACAAATCCATCCTATTAATATTTTTGTATCATATATGATGAAATATCATTTTATTATATGTTTTGATTTACCTTATCTCAAAATTTATATTATTTTTTTTAAATTAATTATTTATTAATATATATATATAGAAAAAAATAAAAAAAAATTAAGTTGGATTGAAAACGATTTAACGACAAAGAAAACACATAATGAAATAATATGGTTTGTACATAACGTTCCCTTTCAGCCAAGTAAACCCTAAATGTGGACTTTTTCTTTGTTGTTTTCCCCATAGCCAGATCCCCAATCTCATCAACTATCCCTCTTTTTTTATTTATTTATTTTTATTTTTAAAAAAATCAAAATTTAATAAAATATTTTATAATTAATTTATGTTATTGTTATTATTGGAGGAGGCCATGATATAATCTTACCTTAGAAAGTAAAAAAAGATAACCATGTAGCAAGAAAATGGTGGGTCAGGCCCATTTCCAGCCCAACTGCATTATGAAATTTTGGAATCTACAAGGCTAAATTGGTCTTCACGCTCTACCATCTAAAACCCTAATCGATACTTATATTATCTTTAGTCTCTTTCCCTCCCAGCCGAAACCAGAGAACGGAGGAACCTCCAACCACTAACAATGGGTAAGCATTGCTCTTTCTCTTGCTTTTATGTTTCCATTTCTCGGATTTCTAAGATATAAGGTGTTCCGATTTTGCTGTGTAATCATGTGCTGCTTTACCTGTGTCTTTGTTCTGGAATCTAATGTCATGAAAGGGTTGTGATTTGGTTTATAGATGCCTTTAGAAGAATCATTAATTACTTATAACGTGGTTTCTGGTTTTTGGTACTAATTTTGGTGATTATGATGAAATTAGGGGCGTACAAGTACGTATCGGAGATATGGAGGAAGAAACAATCGGATGTGATGAGGTTCCTGCAGAGGGTGAGGTGCTGGGAGTATCGCCAGCATCCTTCCATTGTGCGTGTCACGCATCCCACACGCCCTGACAAGGCTCGCCGCTTGGGGTATAAGGCCAAGCAGGTAAAAATGTAAAAGCATTTGTTTTCTCTTTTTAATCAGTGTTCTTTATTTCTTCTTTTATGTTATATGTTTTAGAGTGAGACACAGTTTTTTTTATCATGTTATTGAGATGATAATTATCTCGATACAAATGGGTCACTTCAAATTAATCTAATTTGCCATATGGCCATTTGAACCTATAAAGTGATTGCTTGTAATCTATCAATTGAAAATTGATATATTGGAATCTGTCTTTTCTTTTCAATTTAAAATTTATGAGTGTTATTTGCAGTGATAATGGAGCATTTTGGTTCTATTTGCATTATTAATTATACCTGACTGACTGATATACCTGCCAGGGTTATGTGATATATCGTGTGCGTGTGAGGCGTGGTGGAAGGAAGAGACCAGTGCCTAAGGGTATCGTGTACGGGAAACCCACAAATCAGGGTGTTACTCAGCTGAAGTTCCAACGTAGCAAGCGCTCGGTTGCAGAGGAGCGTGCCGGTCGGAAGCTTGGTGGACTTAAGGTTCTCAACTCTTATTGGCTCAATGAGGTGTGTACTAAAGTTGAAATTTTGTTAACCATCATTCGTGTATATTTTGATTGTCATTTCTTACAGCATATGAAGTGATAATAAAGATGGGAAATGGGATGAATATTGTATGTACTTGTGCAGGATTCTACATACAAGTACTTTGAAGTAATCTTGGTTGATGCTGCACACAATGCAATCCGTAATGATCCAAGGATCAACTGGATCTGCAATCCCGTGCACAAGCACAGGGAGCTTCGTGGGCTTACTTCTGCTGGGAAGAAATATAGAGGTCTGCGTGGGAAGGGGCACTTGCACCACAAAGCAAGACCTTCAAGAAGGGCAACCTGGAAAAGAAACAACACACTTTCTCTTCGACGCTACCGTTGATCTTTGTTACTCTTTTTGTTGTTTCTACCATCCTATTTTTATTTTCTGTTGTAGGGTTTGCCTATTTTGATACATTGTGTTTCGGATGAACTTGTTTAATTTTGTGCAACTGTTTTGGGACCTTTTTTTTGTTTATCTTATGATTTTACTTTAAAGTCTGTGGATGTTTGATAGTTCACATTATGGAATGTTAAGTGTATTAGAATATTTTGATATTTTGTTAAATGATTTTGATAAAATAATAATTACTTCTTATAGAAATTCTTTTCACTTTACAAGTTTATGAGATTAAAATAGGTAAAAAAAAATTTCATAATATTTTTAGATTTTAAATTGTAAAAAATGTTATATATTTATGCATATATATGAGACATCATTATTCTTATTGTAAATCTAATAAAAATAAATATCATTTTCTGAAAATCAAAATATAAAAAAAAAATTATGAAATGAATTTTTAAATAAGTAATTTTACTTTTATTTAAAAATAAAGTAATAAAAATACAAATCAGTCACCATAAGATATTATTTTATTTAGTTTATACGTCTATATAAATATATAAACATTTTTCGGAGCTGTATGTAAGTAACACGATGCAAACGAGATCCTCGGCGTGGCGGTAAACACAATACTCGCTGTTTTCTGTTTCAGGTCTTAAAATTTCTCATCTCATTTTCAATTCTCTCTTACTGTGTACTGAGTTTCTCTCATTTTCCTTCCATATTTAAACCAAAAGCATATTTTACGTCTCCTTCTAATTTACAAGTATTCATTCCTAATCTCTGAGAATTTATTGGTACTGTCGAATTTCTTTTCTTTTTTTGATTCTCATAGCCAGCCTCAGATGGCCAGCGATGCAAATCTATCTCGCACTTTCAAGTACTTAATGGGTTAGTTTCCTTTCATCTTTTTCTTTTGCATTTTCCCATCCAAAATTATGATTATGCAGTTTAGGACTTGGTGTTTGCAAATTATTGATTATGATAATCTTGGTGCGATGTATAGCTACGCAGTTCCTTTCAAGAGGAATTCCATTTATCTTCAATTCGTGGATCGTCAGGCACCTCACAGCACAGGAATATGCGGTATCGTTTCTATGAACTTTTAGCCGCTTCTGTTTTTGTTCTTGCTATCCCTTCTTTTATTTTAAATTTGGATTCATTCGTTGCTGTCATCTGCATTTAAATTCCTCTTTTTTTCCCCTCTCAAATTCAGCTTTACGCAGTTCAGTTTCATCTGTTTGTCACTTGTGTCTTGTTTCTTAGTCGGGAAGGATTTCGGCGAGCTTGCATGAGGGCTGAAATTAAATGGTATTACCCCCTTTGTCTATTTTATAATCAACCTATCTATAGTTCCTGACATCTCCATATTTGATTGCATCTCTAGTCGTGGATTCGTTTATTGATCGGATTATTCCACATAAAAAATGCCTTAAAAGTTGAGTTTAAATGTGTAATTGATTAGGTTTTACCTTGCGCATGGTGCCTAGATATGTTTTCTCCTGTCGTGCTTGCTGATAGTTTGTATTCACTGTTTTAATTTATTACGACTCATGCTTATCATTTTATAGGCCAAAATAATGTGGGTTAGTGGGAGGAGGGTTTGATTTGTGTAATATCTATAATTTGATCTAAGTTTACAACTTCTGAACCGTTTCCTTTGTTGGGATGTAGGATCTTTATTTCATGGTAGTTTCTTTTTTCTTTTTTCTTTTTTTTGGTCTAGAGGTGAGGTATGATTTGATCTGATGATCTCATATTCGTCTTATGCCACAGTGATGGTACATCAACAGAAGAATATGCAGCAAATCTATTAAAAGTGGCTTGGATGACTCTCCCACTTGGGATAGTTGTCACAGTTGCTGCGTGCAGTTGTATATTTTGGTGGCAAGGACTAAGCCATTCTGACCCATATGCTCAAGCAATCTTGATTAATGGTAATATTTTACAACCACCTCTAACTTTTAAATTACAATTTTGTAGCAGGTTTTTCCTTCTTTTGACTTGGCTTTTGCTTTTTGTTTGGAATGTCAGCAGCAGCTAAAATGAATAGCAGCTCTCATGTACTTCTTTAACTGTGATCCTTGAGCTTTTATCTGTTTCCTGTACCTTTGGGAGCAGAACTTTCTCATTGATGCTTGAGATTTTCCAGAGTAGCTCAAAAGTCACAGCTTATTCTTATTTTAGGGAACATATTAGTATTAAGGACAGTGTTTAGGAGGAGAGCAGAGTTTCAAACTGATGGATAAGTTAATCAACCTCCAAATGGTAATGTATGTAAACTGAAGCAGTATTCGGGATTGTAATTAGACAATATATGTCTCTTGTCAGAGCTTTATGATATTTACCTGACTTGTGGTTTAAAAAATGCATTGTGCCTCTACTTGTTTCTCTTTCCTTGCTCAAGTGGTTTTTGTTCTTTTTCCTCCTCGTCCTTGGTGTGATATATAAAATCATAAGTGCATTTAAACATGATGCGACTTTACTTCATTTTGCAGGCTGTGCATGTATACTGGAGCTATTGGCTGAACCATTGTATATCCTATCTCAGAATTTGCTCCTGCTTAAACTGCGGTTGTTGGTTGAAACAGTTGCTACCCTTTCACGTTGTCTGACTATGTATTTCCTTATTCTTAGACAACCCAACGTGGTAAAACTCTCACATTGTTTAATCTCAGTAGTTACATGTCAATCTACAAATGGCATGTTCGAATGGAATACTTTTTCTTAACATCTCAGATCAAATTCTGTTATTTGTTCTTTAGCTAATTCAGAGGTGTTCTATTATGGCCCTCAGATATGAAAATCCCATTTTCAGAAGTTTTGTAGAAGTGCATATGGCCTGCTGTAATTTTGCATGGTGATTGATATTAATGTAAATATTTCCTGATTGTTATAGGAGAAAGTGATTGTCTTTGCATTTTCACAAACTGCATATGGAGCTTGCTTGTTCGTGGGATATTGGAGTTATTTTCTTCTTTTCCGCTCATTTAGAAGTTCTAATCTTCTCCCTTTCAGGTATAGATTTTTCTTCCATCACACAAGTCCTTTCTTCGATATGTGTTGGCTCTTGGTTGTCATTTCATGTCCGCTTCAAAAGAAAACAAAAGGGAAAATGAGTAAACAAAATTATTTAGACAGATTGGAAGATGTATATGAACATCAAATAATACTGATCTGAATCCTGAGAAGTTACTTTCATGGGCAATGCCTTTTCAATGGTCTGCTTAACTTCCAAGTTTTATTGGGAGGGTTCAATCTGTTTGATTTCCAGCTCCTATTCTTTTTATTAAAAATGACAATTAAATATCGTTGTATTACTTATTATCAAGTATATGCTGAAGTTTCTCGTAACTACTTTTATTTTCCTGTTTCCATCCAACTATTTTAGTTAAATCTCATTCTTTGACAGAGTAGGAACTAGAATAGATTTTGATAAGCAACTCTCAAACATGTGTATGTTGTTTACTCTTCAATCCTTTCGGAAGCTAATTCTTCAAGAAGGGGAAAAGATGGTTCTTGTGTGGTTCGATACCCCTTATAACCAGGCTGTATATGGACTTGTTGACAAATTAGGTATGTGGACTTCCTAGATTTACTGAGCCTAAATTAAGTTTTCTTGAATAGAACAATAACAGTTTTACTATTTCAGTTGAACAAAATGGCATTAATGTTGCAGCTTTGAAGTTCAGAGCATGCTATAATTATTAAATTATTTGTTCTAGGAAGCTTAGTAGTGAGGTTGGTGTTTCTGCCATTTGAGGAAAGCACATATGCTACATTTGCTAGGTTTGCATCAGGTTCACCTCTCTCCTTATTTGTATTTCATATGGTTTTCTCAATAAGACTTGATATCTGAGTTGGATTATGTGATGCTTTGAGTCTATTTTGGATTTTTTTGGTTATCTGTTTGAATTTAGAGTATTTCATTATTCATCCACTGTTTTGTTTCCCATGAGGAATAACGCTTTGTGGAATCAGCCCATAGGAAAGCTAGGATGATTGAAGGAGCATAATTATCATATCACAGATTCATTGAGATTAATAAGAAAACTGGATGTTGTTTTGTTCTGTCCTCTATGCTTGAGTGGCCAATTTTTTTTTTCGGTAACAAATTAGAAAGTTTTATCTTTGCTGACTTTGCAATTCTGGTGACTAGGTGTGAATTACTGAAAATAGGTCTGAAGCCAAAATAGTCTTCCAATGTCCTTTGGTGGTTCATAAATTTTTGTGTTTTAGCATTTGCTTCTATGTTGTGTTGTTTTGCTTAATGATATTCTATCAGCTTACATTTACTAGTACAGGGAATAGGTCTAAGGCCTCTATCTCTGTATCCTGCAATATTTTATAATCTGTTTGTTATTGTACTTGCTTCTATTCTTTGTCATTAGCGTCTAAACACTTCTCTCTATGATAACAGGAGAACATCCAAACAAAAGCAGGAAATTGGCAAGCTGCCTTGCTGAGGCCCTTAAGCTTGTTATGTTAATTGGTATTTCCAGTTGCTTTCTTGCCATTATAATTTTCCTTTCATCCATTTAATCAGTTTACTATTCAATACTTCATCTGATTACCTTAATGAAAATTTCTGTAGCATTCAATTTTATGCTGATATGTATGTCAAGGAATGCTGAAAATCATCACGTTCTCTCTATCTATGCCAACTTTCGTTGAACTTTATGACTATAAATGATCAATTCCATCTTTCAAGACTCCTCTTCTTATGTGTTTCAGGTCTTGTATTCCTGGCATTTGGTCCAAGTTACTCTTACTCTCTAATCAGATTATTGTATGGCCATAAATGGAGTGATGGGGAAGCATCAATAGCTCTCCAGTATTATTGCCTTTATGTCATTGTTTTGGCTGTGAATGGTGAGTAACTAGTTTTCATCACCACTCCCAAATATATTTTATTATGTAAAAACAACCATTATGTATCACACTGCACACCATGAATTGTTCTTCAATTCCTTCTTATTTTGATTTTTATTTGTTCCTCGCCATGTATTGCATGACAGTGGTGTTCCGTCTCATAACAGTGCAACAGAATTATAAGTCATGCTTGCATGTCTGTGAACATGTGAAGAAAGCATCATAGGACAATTGTTTTAGATAATGCATATGTTACGTGCAGGTATCCTCGAGATAATATTATGGGGACTTTGACTGACTGTTTTTGCATCAGGAACTTCTGAAGCATTTCTACATGCTGTTGCCACAGAGAACCAGCTCAAACGTTCAAATGATGCATTGCTTGTTTTCTCACTGATATATGTTGCACTGAATGTCTTGCTGATACGGTCAGCTGGTGCAGTTGGCTTGATTCTGGCAAATTCATTGAGTATCCTTTCGTTGAGTTTTTCAGCTAAGAGACTAATTTTACTAGATGGATGGTACGCAATTGCAATTACACATTATTGTAGATTACAGCATGAGGCATGTGACTAACTTCTGGTGATGTCAAATAGAAGTAGTTGAAACCTGTAATTGATGGTCTTTCATGAGAAAAATGCACTGCAAGTTCTTTTGGTACAAAATGATGCTTTAGTTTTTAATTCCAGAATTCAACTTCCTGTCATTCTCAATGATGCGAGTACTTTAAGTTGGTCTAGTTTCTTGACTTCTATGAAGATATGAGTTTGAGGATTATATATTCTGCAATATTCATCAGGCATTATTTCAAGGTATGATTTTGATGCTGCAATTTTTGTGCATTTTAATCATTCATATTGACCTTACACTGGATATTTTTCCTTCACAGGATTCTTCTGCATTTACATTTCGCAGCTGCTTGCCTTCAGGTTGGACAGTTCTGTTGTTTTCAGGTGTAACAACTCTCATTTCTGAGAAAATATTTCTGGACCACAAAAATTTCTGGCCAACATTTTTAGTTCACTTTTTCATTGGGTTCACTTGCTTCTGCATATCCTCTATTGTCATGTGAGTATCATCTTGTGTTACATTTGTTGGGGTTTCTTAAAACTGAATTTTAGATATACATAGCAATTCCTTATCTTGCATCATCTTTCCATATCTTCTGTTGTTATTGTTATTGATATTATTGTTGTTGTTATTATTATTATTATATTGAAAGTTTAGTAATTGTATTTGCAATTTTCATAAATAGTTATCGTCGGGAAAGACCTTTTATCAACAAAATTATCAGATTTCGCGATCATGTGGACTGAAGAATTGCCAAATGTCCCAAGAGCTATCAAAGATGGACTTGCTTTCTTTGGTATTATTCTAGTCATTTGCTATGTACCCGTGATTTTTATTTTTCTTTTCTTCAAGTGATCCTTCTCATTTGGATATATAATTAACCAAAAAGATCTTTTGATGCAGCCCAAAATACAAAGATTAGGGAGTCACTATCATTTATTTATTCAAGGGGTTCATGATAATTGATATATCCAATAGAAATTCTATTCACTGGAGCTGTTTAGAATTAGTAGCGTAGTGATGAACAATATAACATATGTTATGATGTTGCCACCAGATGCCCTTAACCTACCTGACTAACCCCTCCTCCCCTCCCAAAAAAAAAAAAATTCTGCCTGTCAGAGAATCTAACTGGAATTCTGTATATTTGGTTAGCAATTAATCTACTTCTCATTCTTATGTCTTCCAATTTTAATCTAGTCCTTAAACTTGCTGGTATCACTATAACTGTGTATGAGAATGTTGGGAAATTTGAAGGATATCTGCAGTAGCAATTCTCAATTAGTTGTCAGTATGTCACAATTGAATAATAGAAAAACTCAAAAGCTGAAGGGAAATGTGAAATTATTCTGTGGAAAAAAAAAAGTTGCGTTTCCATTACATTTGTAGCGTATGAAATTGCAACTGCAGTAGATTATATGTTGGGTCCCCTTCCACTGTTTTGATGAGGAAGGGAAAGATAGTGGGATGTGGGAAACTCTGTACTCTATCCTCTGTGTGGTTAGCATTTTCTTCACAACTCTTCATTTCATTTTCGCATGAGCCCTAAAATGGAACCACAACCATATCTCTGAACAGCCTAACTCGTGACCAAGCACAGAAATAGCAGTAATCCTTGTCCTGTTTCTGTAAAATACTAGCTATATTCTTGCTTTTGCATTAAGAAGCATTGATTACAATACACTTGATTATGTCAAAATATTCCATTGAAAAGTTTAACATGCCATTTTCTGTATGATGATATCATTTAGTCTTACATTAAACATTAATTGTAAAGTTATGTAAATGTCTTACTTTTAAATATGAAAAGTTAGTGAACGTTTGAACAGGCATAATAGCCTTTATGATGGGTTTATATAGTCAATGGCCCATTGTTATATGGAAAGTAAACTTTGTTCATTATAAATGTTTCCTATTTATCAAGAGCAAGAATCTGAAGAGAACAATAAAATGGTTTGGGGGGGTTGAGGTTAGGTCTACAAGAAGTATTTGTTCTGTAGGATGTGTAGCAAAGGAAGAGGTAGGTGAGAATTTCAACTTTGGCGTAGTGATGGGAGACAGAGGGCCACTAAGGAACGAAGTGATGATTCAGAGGACTCCCACGGGTGTGTGGGTTGTCCTGCAATAGCAGCAACTGGTAATTATAAGGTTTGAAAGGTTGAGGAAGAGAAAGTGGAGAAAGAGCGGAAAAAATGAAACTTATGATTAAGATGTAGACTAGGGATTTAGAGATTAGACAAGTATCCAACAAACACATGAACATAAAGTGGCTTCCATCTTCCAAAACAAAATGATGTGCTTAAGAGGTTGGATTCCTAGTGGAAAGTGGATTGCGTTGATAGTGGTAGAAGGAATGATAGTTAGTGGATTACATGACAAATCCCTTCGCTTCAAATCGAAGTCATACTTGGACGTATTTTAAACCATACTATGTAAAATTTCTATATATATATATATTTCAATCTCTTGCCTTGCTTTGGCATTTTCTGATGAAATTTCACATAGAAGTATTGGTTCTCAATAAGAGTAATAAAGCACAAAATATTTGAGTTTGTGTTTATAATATCTTAAGTTTTTCCATTTTTGTGTTTTAAATATAGGACTTGAATATATAGACAAGATCTGTTTAGAATATATATATATATATATATATAATGAAATTTGGAAATTTGGTGAAAATTAACAGAGGAGTGTGGTGTTTAAAAGGAAATAAACATTGTATACAAGGGAGTGAGGTTGATACATTTTGCAATTGTCGATCCTATCCTTCTGCTGCTTCAAATCTTTAGCTTACCTTTTGTACATTTTTTACTTTTAGAGATGAGGCTGTCCAGAGAAACATAAATATTTCCAGAAACATCTTGATGTTCTTATCCACGATTCCCAGAGAAAAACAAACAACTCATCAACCCTGTCATGATTTAAACCCTCCATTTTCCAGATGCTCATGAATTTCTCTGTTACATCTGTATTCCATTTTAAATCATGAAGTATTTTTAATCAACTTTGGTAAATATGTCTTAATAATATTATGATAAAAGGGAAAGAAAGTCGCTCTTTTTACTTCAAAAATGGTTATTAGGGCAACTTCCCAAAAACCCACTTCCACCTATCCCTTGTTTCTCATATATTTACATGTATTTATTTATATATATATATATACATACGTGTGTGTGTGTGTGTGTGTGTGTGCGTGTGTGTATTCATATATACCTTGTTGTTAAAGCATCTTCTTTTAACCAACACCAAATTATAGAAAATGAGATGTAATGATGACATGGGACCCTATCTTGTTGAATTTCATCATCTTAATAATAATCTTTGTTAATTTCCGTCTTAACCCATTAATGACATATCAAGCATTTAAGATTTCAAATATGCGATTATTATTTACCCAATCACTTTGCATCTCTCTTAATACCTTTCTAATTCACTTTTTTTTTTATTTTTTATTTTTCCAAGTTTTCATCATAAAAAACAAAATCATGCTTCATTCCTCCTGTTTTACTTTTCTTCTATTTTTGGCTTAACGTTTGTTTAATGCTGCTCCACACGTTCTGTCAGACACGGTTTTCTGATTTAGCATCAAAACAGATAAAAGTTAAAATGATATTAACGACATTTTATGTTGTCAAGCACTGCAAAGGATTTACCAACAAAAAATTCTGTTAGTAATAAAATCAAATCAAATCAAATCAATGAAAACCAATAGCATTATTATATTATTTGTAAATTATCTCATTTTTAGATATTAAATTATTTGGAAGCTTATGAATTGAGATTAAAGAGATACATTGAAATAAATAAATAAATAAAACAACTATTCTATGTCTATTTTATAAGTTATTTGATGACAAGAAAGCTACATCCATTTTCTCAAATATAACCATTTTTTGTAGCAAAAACTGACTGAAACTCTTAGATTGGAGATTCTGTTCAGATAGTGACTGATTAAACTAACAAAACTCACATAACTTTGACTACTAAACCTTAAATAGTGATACAAAAAAACCAAAACAAAATATTTTCCTAATTACCCAATTTGTCACTAATATATATATATATAATTTTCTATCTTGGTATGAGATGATGCATTAAATTCTCATAAAATTATAAAATTTTGTAATCTTTTTGAAGGATAATTTAATTTAATTTAATTTGTTGTAGGTATGTTAGATATGGGTATTACACCACCCACCTTCAAACTCTAATAATTTTGTTCTCCACTTAAAGATTAAGGATTATATATATGTCATAATTAATGTAAGTGGGAATAGTAGTGATGAGAAAGATAATTAAACTATCTGTTGATGGGTTTGAAGAGTGAAGTCAAACACCAATGTAATTTACGAAAAATTAAAAATGGTGATGGGGTCACATATCCTTTTTCTTTTTCATAAGCAATGGCTGTGCTCAAGTATGTTTCAATTCTTTCATGATTGGGTTGTGGAGCCACAGGTTCAGCTTTTTCACCTTTGCATTACATCATCTTGGATCTCTTGTAGCTTTTCTTTTAAACCTTGTTCAGTTTTTTATAATTTTGCTATATATATATATGTAATACTTAATTTGTCACCTTCTTTATGTGCTTATTGCTTAACACATACTCCCTTATTCTTTAATCTCGTGATCCAAAAGGCTTGTTTTGGATTTGCTGCTTAATTTAATTCATTTTCCTTGTCTAAAGAACTACTTGAGAATCAATTATAATCTCCTTCTTTTGCCAATCTCACAAGATTGATTGTTGAGTTTAAAGTTCTAATTTTGTCTTTTTTTCTATAATACTCGGAAAAATAATATATAAATAAATAAGTTATTAGCTAGAGTTATCGAGAATAAAAGAATTTCGATGAAATGAGATTATTTATAATGAGACTGAGTTTGAAAATCAATGGATTTATATATATATGATATTCTTTTAAAAAAGAAACATCTTGTATAATTTTCTCATGCATGCTATGTGGTCCAATCTGCTTGAAGATTGGTGGAGGGATCGGAGTGCTATGAAAGCATATACATGTGTACGGCCATATCAGTTGATATTATCTATGCAAGATTTATAATAAATAAAAAAATTTCTTGATATCAATTATATATAAAACCAATATGGAAAAAGGGTAAGAAGAGTCTTCTATCGGACCAAATGATTAGTTGAGTGTATGTGAAGCTATATATATATAAAGCACTTGGTTCATTAATTTGGTATATAATAAATACTCTTAAATGTAGACAAGGATTTTAATAATAGGGGCAAAGGGCAATGGTGTGCAACTAGGGGAACCCACATAGCAAGAGTTGGGAATTATGTAAGGTTACTGTCTGCGAAGATGATGTGTACTACTCAGCCGATGTGCAATACGTAAACCCCACTCTTCACATGTTATTGAAATGGACGAGAAGCAGCACCCACCCCTTCATCAGCTTGCTGATGGGGCTATATATTGGACATGCCCTTAATTCCACCTTGTTTAAAGGTAATGATATATACTATGTAGCTAGGCCTTGATAAATGAGCAGAAGCTACAGCAGTCGAACAATGCCTATGGTAGTGTAGTATTATCCCTTTTGTTGCGTGCTATATATATATATATATATATACCTCTATCAGGAAAAGGGATAGGTTTCGGCAAGCCATGCCGCAAGCTTACAAAGATAAGATGATGATTGAGTGCTATATAGATATGGATTTTGAGTGGCCTCTATTGTCTATACTTAATTGGAAGTCGATGGCACTGTATGCCTATATGCAAATTTGTTTCTTTGTTCAGAAATAAAGAGAGCGGAGGAATCCAAATCATTTTCTACCACTAGGGAAGGGATCCACTCAGGCACTTCATGAATCTCTTTTAAGAATTAAGAAAGAAAATTAAAAAAAAAAAAAAAAGGAAGGATATTCTAAGGAGAAAATTTGAAGGCAAGGCAACTAAAGAGATATTATTGTCTTGAACAACCGTCAAGAGGGCGGATATAGAGAGGGGCAAAAGGGGAAGTCCGGCGTCTTCATCAGCAGGCAGCAGCACCATCATCAAACCTTTCACGCGAATATCACCCTAAGCATGAGTGAATCACCAGACACGTGCCACGAACATCTGGCACTTCTCTACAATGGCTGAAGGGTATGAAGGGGACAAAGGACTTCTGGGTCCCATTCCCTTCCGTTCTGCGTCTGCCTGTGTCTGCTGCTCTGCTCTGCTCTGCTCTTCTCTTCTCCATAGTATACTATGGAATGATGTAATGATAAATAAGTAAAATGGGGTTCTTTAAGTGACGGAAGATTACTTTGATGTAATAATGGGGTGTCCTGCACGCGCTCCAGCAGAATCATGCGGAAATCAAAGTCCTACTTACGAAATCCCATTAATACCCCTCCGAGAATGCGACTCTATTAAATTTAGTATATAATTTATATAATATACCATTGGGTTGGATAAGGAGACCTGCCTATGGTTATGGATACTTAATTATGTTTTATAATATAAATTACAATCTCATCTATTTTAATTAATTCTTATTTTATTTAATATTATTATGTTCAAATTTAAATAATATTTTTCAAAATAAAATATAATAATATTAATTAAATTTATAATTAAATATAATTATATATATTTTTGAAAATATACACCGGGGGGAGGGGGGGGTGTTTAAAAATAGATGACATAATGAGGTGGAAATAAATAGAAATGAGTTTGTAGGATCCTGGGAGGGGACCATTGTCGCTGTTATACATATTTTACCAATTTGTTAGCAAAGATAAAGGAAACAAGGAATGATGAAAAGTGGAAACAAAAGAAAGCAAAAAGAAATCCAAGAAAACAAAAAGCATAGGGTAGAGCCAGACAAAGGAAAAATACTGTTATATGAGAATGAGAGAGAGAGAGAGAAAGCAATTGCAAATAAAGGACATGGAAGCTGTAGCCTGTAGAGGAAGAAGGACTGGGATGGGAGAGAGAGAGAGAGAGAAGACAGTGTAGCAGTTTCTCTCTCATTTTTTCATTCTTAGTACCCACCAAGAAAACCCATTGCAGCCAAGAATCATAATCATTAAACACCCTCTGCGCCCAGCACTCTCAAAAAGTATCATCTCTCTCCATCAAAACCTTCCTTCCCTTAAATTTACCTCTTAACATCACATCTCTCTCAAACACAATCCCCACATCCCCATAACCATGAAACCTCCTTTTCTTTTTTTATGTCTAACATTCTCTTCCTTCTACTTACTTCTACTCCTCTCTGCCACCGCTCTGCCTCTTCAACTCCGTGCTCTACTTTCCCTCAGATTATCCCTCCAAGACCCTCTCGGTACCTGCCATGATTGGGACTGGAATCATCCCACCCCGCCATCTTCCAAGCCTAACTTCCCAGGCCCAGTTTGGTGTTCCTGGTCTGGCATCAAATGCGACCCTAAAACTGCTCTTATCACAACCCTTGATCTCTCTTCCCGAAGTCTCTCTGGTGTGATTCCACATGAAATCCGGCACTTAACCAGCTTAATCCACTTAAATTTGAGCTTAAATGCTTTTACGGGGCCTCTGCCACCAGTCATTTTCCAACTTCCGGAGCTCAGGACTATTGACATCAGCCACAACAACTTCAATTCCACATTTCCACCTGGCATTTCCAAGCTCAAGTTCCTAAGAGTCTTCCATGCATACAGCAACAATTTCACCGGTCCACTGCCAAAGGAGTTCAGCTCACTTCGCTTCTTGGAGCGGCTCAACCTCACCGGAAGCTTTTTTCAAGGAGAGATTCCCCCCGAATATGGTAGTTTTCTGAGACTAAAGTTTCTGGGCTTAGCTGGAAATTTATTAGAAGGATCGTTGCCACCCCAATTAGGATCCTTGAGCCAGCTTGAGCGGATGGAGATTGGATACAATAATTTGTTGACAGGAAGAGTACCAGAGGAGTTTGCATTGTTATCTAATCTCCGGTACTTGGATATCTCAGCATGTTCTCTATCGGGTAATCTCACCCAGGAACTGGGAAATCTAACGAAACTCGAATTGCTGCTACTTTTTCAGAACCAGTTTACTGGTGAAATCCCGGTGAGTTTTACAAATTTAAAAGCTCTAAAGGTTCTTGATTTGTCTGATAATCAACTTACGGGCAAGATTCCAGTAGAATTCTCTTTTCTGAAAGAGCTAACCAGAGTGAGCTTGATGAGAAATCAATTAAGTGGCGAAATACCGGAAGGAATTGGTGAGCTGCCAAATCTTGACGCTCTGTATCTCTGGAACAACTCGCTAACCGGAATTCTCCCGCAAAAGCTCGGCTCAAACGGCAAGTTACAGTGGCTGGACGTGTCTTCCAACTCTCTGAATGGTCCAATCCCACCAAATATTTGTGAAGGAAAAAAATTACTAAAGCTCATACTTTTCTCAAACAAGTTTGTTGGAAGTCTCCCAGAATCGCTAGCAAACTGTACCTCTTTGTCCAGGGTGCGAATTCAAGACAACCAACTAAACGGTTCAATCCCATATGGATTCGGGCTATTGCGGAATCTAACATACGTGGACCTAAGCAAGAATAACTTCACGGGCGAAATCCCTTACGATCTTCACAATGCGCCGCAGCTACAGTACTTAAATATCTCCGAGAACTCTTTCCACAGCAAATTGCCGAGTAACATATGGAGCGCACCCAATTTACAAATATTTTCGGCCAGTTCAAGCAAACTCACCGGAAAAATCCCTGATTTTCTCGAGTGTAGGAGCTTGTACAAGATTGAATTGCAAGATAACTCGTTCGACGGTGGCATTCCTTGGGATATAGGACATTGCGAGAAGCTTATTAACTTGAATTTGAGCCGCAATTTCCTCACCGGTATAATCCCGTGGGAAATTTCAACGCTTCCCGCAATCACTGACGTCGATCTTTCTCATAACTTTCTCACAGGCTCAGTTCCTTCGAATTTCGAGAACTGCACTACTTTAGAGAACTTCAATGTGTCTTATAATCGCTTAACAGGACCAATTCCGGGCTCGGGTGTATTTCCGAACTTGCATCCGACGTCTTTTTCAGGTAACGACGGGCTCTGCGGTAGCGTTTTTGCCAAGCCTTGTGCGATGGACACGCTATCAGGAGGCGAGGTCGAGGTCCACCGGCGGCAGCAGCCAAAGAAGACCGCAGGAGCGATAATATGGATCATGGCCACCGCGTTCGGTATTGGACTATTCTTGCTGGCTGCTGGGACAAGATGCTTCCACGCCAATTATAACCGCAAGTTCAGCGACGATCGCGAGATCGGACCGTGGAAATTAACAGCCTTCCAGCGGTTAAATTTCACGGCTGACGATGTGCTGGAGTGCCTGTCAATGACCGATAAGATCATAGGAATGGGCTCAACAGGTACAGTATACAAAGCAGAGATGCCAGGTGGCGAGATCATAGCTGTGAAAAAGCTGTGGGGCAAGCAGAAAGAAAATATCAGACGGAGGAGAGGGGTTCTAGCTGAGGTGGATGTGTTGGGAAATGTAAGGCATAGGAATATAGTGAGATTATTAGGGTGCTGCAGCAACAGGGAGTGCACGATGCTGCTTTACGAGTACATGCCCAATGGGAATTTAGAAGATCTATTGCATGGAAAAAACAAGGGAGAAAATCTAGTGGCTGACTGGTTTACGAGATACAAGATTGCACTAGGGGTGGCACAGGGGATATGTTATCTTCACCATGACTGTGATCCAGTGATAGTGCATCGGGATCTGAAGCCTAGTAACATTTTACTGGACGGCGAGATGGAAGCAAGAGTGGCAGATTTTGGGGTGGCGAAATTGATAGAAAGCGACGAATCCATGTCGGTAATTGCGGGATCATACGGTTACATAGCTCCAGGTGAGTTTATTTCTGATATCGTACTTTCATTTGATGGTAGATACAATTTGTTTGTTCCGCCTCATTTCTGTTGGTTGGATGAATTTGCAGAATATGCATACACCTTACAAGTAGACGAGAAGAGTGATATATACAGCTACGGAGTGGTGTTAATGGAGATAATTAGCGGGAAAAGATCAGTCCATGCGGAGTTTGGAGATGGGAATAGCATTGTGGAGTGGGTGAGGAGTAAGATGAAGAGTAAGGATGGTATGAGTGATATATTGGACAAGAATGCAGGAGCATGTATAGCATCTGTAAGGGAGGAAATGATGCAAATGCTTAGAATAGCACTGATATGCACTAGCAGGAATCCGGCGGAGCGACCCTGCATGAGGGATGTGGTGTTGATGCTGCAAGAAGCAAAGCCAAAGAGGAAATTGGGTGGGTGTAGAGATAGGGGCGATGGTGGTGCTATTGCAGAAAAGCCTGCTATGGAATGTGAATATGATTAATTTTTTTTTACTTTAGTGGCTACATCTTTGTTAATGTTATTTTTCAAAATGTTGGGG